>VXBL01000142.1:521354-546113 GCA_013400195.1 Aramus guarauna | reverse complement strand
CCTGCCAGGAGCTTGCTCCAGCGTGGGCTTCCCATGGACCCACAGCCTTCTTCAGGTGCCTCTTCCTTCTCCGGCGTGGGATCCTCCACATGCTACAGGTGGAATCTCTACACCCCCTCATCCTTCCTCCATGGGATGCAGGGGTACAGCCTGCCTCACCATGGTCTTCACCATGGGCTGCAGAGGGATCTCTGCTCCAGCACCTGGAGCACCTCCTCCCCCTTCTACTGCACTGACCTTGGTGTCTGCAGAGTTTCTTACATCTTCTCACTCCTCTCTCCAGCTGCAAAAGCTCTCCCTAACTTGTTTTTTCTCCCTTCTTAAATATGTTACCACAGAGGCACTGATGGGCTCGGCCTTGGCCAGCGGTGGGTCCGTCTTGGAGCTGGCTGGCATTGGCTCTATCAGACACAGGGGAAGCTTCTAGCAGCTTCTCGCAGAAGCCTCCGTTGTACCCCCCACCCCCACTATCAAAACCTTGCCACACAAACCAAATAAAGGGAGACAGCATCGAAAGCCTTACTAAAGTCAAAGCAAACTTCAACTGCTCTCCTCTCATCCACCAAGCCAGTTGTCTCATTAGAGAAGGCTTTCAGACTGGTTAAGCATGATTTCCCCTTCATAAACCCATGCTCACTATTCCAATTCACTTTCTTGTTTGGAAAGGGTTTCCAGTAAGATTTTCATCACCATCTTCCCAGGGACTGAGGTGAGGTTGAGTGGCCTTTAGTTCCCCAGCTCTTCCTTCTTGCCCTTCTTCAAGATAGGAGTGACATTTTCTTGCTTGTGTTCTTCAGGAATCAAGAGTGACCTCTTGATGGTATCAGCCCGTCCCCCAGGCCTTCTTGTGTATGTTCAGTTTAAGTAGTCCTTGACCTGGTCCTCCTCTACCAGGAGTAAGTCTTCTTTTCTCTGGACTTTCACTCTAGTAGCAGGGGCCTGGGATTCCTGAAGACTGGTCTTACTGATAAAGATGGAGCCAAAGCTGGCATTGAGTACATAGGCCTTTTCTGCATCCTCTATCACTAGGTACCCTGTAGCAGATACTAACTACAGTGGCACCCATGTTGATCTGCCCGCTAATGTTGACCCATAAGCTCTCCACTGGCTCTGACCTGTCCCAGGGCTGAACTCCATGCACTCCAGCTGCTGTTTCACATAAAGGGCAGCTTCCCTTCCCTGTCTTCCTGATCTATCCCATTTGAGGAGCCTGCATCTCTCCTCTGCAGCACTCTAGCCATGTGAACCATCCCACAATGTCTTCATGATACCAGAGGTCATAGCCCTGTAACTGCACTCAGACTTATAACTCCTCTTGTTTGTTATGACTTTTTCTACTGGACAGAAAAGATTTCTTACAAACAGAAATCTTTTCTAGGCTCTTAGACCTTTAGTATCTTCTTCTTAGTGAATCCATATTGAGCTATGTTATTTTCTCATTGTCAGGCAAATTTTCCAGACCATGAATTGTAACTATTTTCTGAACCTTTTGCAGTCTGTATCTGAATCAGCATTCTTTTAGAAGTATAGATCTCAGAGCTGCCTTCCAGGTGTGTGTCCTGAATCCTGTGTACTGTGTGAATAATAGCTTATGCTTACTATTTCATACCTCTTTGTTTATTATTCCAAAGACTTAAACTTTGTGAGTGAGGAAGGTGGAAAACAATGCACAACAGAGAAAAAGACATGCTTTGTGTTTGTTCAGTGATCCTTCTTTGTCCCTAAACCCCCTAAAGCTCCAAAGATTTAAAAGACTGAGAGCAATCTGGGAGGGACTGCTGGGACAGTCTCCCATTTGCTTCGTACAATCTGGAGAGACATCAGCCAACCTGGAATGACAGTGTGGAAAAAGCACACCTGTGTATAAACTTCTGAAGCCTAGTCTATGAAGACTTGTGAAAAAGAAATGGAGAAGCTGGGAAATACTTCTAGCCAAGGAGAAGTGAGAAGGAAGCTCACTGTATTCTGTGAGGGCAACTCCTTCTATGGAAATAAATTATGAGATACAAAGTCAAAGGATTGCCAAGTTTTCTGTTGACCTCACAGGAATAATTTTGCCCTACACATATATACATTAAAATGAAATAATAATGGCTAGATCTTAAATCAATATTGATGGCAAAATAGAATCACAGAATAATTCAGATTTGCAGTCCAAACTCCTGCTCAAGCTCTGAAGTCACACATATGTAAAGGCCTGGATCACTCTTCCTGACAACCTCCTTATAGGTACTGCAAGGCTGCTAAGAAATGCCGTCTTCTCTAGCCTGAACAAGCACATTTCCCTTGGCTTCTCTTCACAGGACAATCACTCCAGCTACTGATCATGTTTCTGGCCTTCTGCTGAACTTGCTCCATTTGATCAATGTCTTCCTTGGACGAGGAAGGGCAAAACTGGAGGCAGTACTCTACATGCCATCTAAGGAGAGCTGAGCAAAGGGGGATAATCACTCCCGTTGATGTATTAGCCTTGCTGCTGTTGATAGAATCCTGAATGCTGTTGGCCATTTTGTCTGCCAGAGCACATGCAGGCTCATGTTCAGCTTCCTATCTACCAAAACCCCAGTGTCCTTTCCAGCAGAGCTGCTCCACAGCCAGTGCATCTCCAACCTGTATCACTGCAATGGATTCTTCCTTCTCAGGTGCAGGACTTGGCATTTATCCTTATTATATTTCATTAATTTCTTGTTGGCCTATTCCTCCAGCCTGTTTAGGTCCCTTTGGATGCTGGCCTTGCTCTCAGGCATATAGACAGGTACTAGTTTAGTATCATCTGCAAACAAGATGAGAGTGCATTATGTTGCCTCCTCCAAGTCATTGATAAACTTGTTAAATAGAACAGGTCTTAGTACAGATCCTGCAGTATTCAACTTGTAACTGGCCTCCAGGTGGAGTTCAACTCTAACCAGCCCAGCTATTGACTAGCTTTTCACATATCTACTCGTCTGCTGTCCAGACTAAAACGTCCTAATATGGATATAAGAATACTGCAGAAGGCAGTTTCAAAAGCCTTGCTAAAATAGAGGTAAATGACATCCACTGCTCTCACATTGATCACTGAACGAGTCATTTAATTGTAAAAGATGATCAGGTCTGTTGGGCATAAGGACTTAGGTAAATCCATGCTGACTGTTCCCGGTCATCTTCTTCTGCATGTTCCCAGAAATGTCTTCCAAGATAACTTGCTCCACGATTTTCCCAGGGACCAAAGTGCAGTTGACTGGCCTGTAGTTTCCTGGATGGCCATTTCAACCTTTTCTGAACATGGATGCAACACTTGCCTTTCTCCAGAAGTCATGGATCTCTTGCAGTCTTCACAACTTTAGAAAAAATGATGGAGAGTCACCTTGCAAGGACATTGCCCAGGTCTCCCAGCACCCTTGGATGCAGCTTGATCAGTCCCATGGGTTTGTATGAGTCAAGTAGTTTTAAATAATCCCTGACTGGATCCTCAACCACTGCTGGTAGTTCTCCATCTCAAACTCTAAGCAAAGAGGCTTGGAAGACTTTGTTTGCTGGAGAAGTCTGAAACAGAAAAGGCATCGAATGTCTCAGTCTTCTATGTATCCACTGTCACTAGATCACCTGCTGCATTCAGAAATGGACTCATGTTTTCCTTGTTCAGCCTTTTACTACTACTGACACCGTGGTAGGAACTCCTCTTGTCACCCTTGGCATCCCTTGAAAAGGTCAAATTTAGGTGAGTCTTAGTTTTCCTAACATCATCCCTACATGCCCAGGCAACTTTTATACATTTCTGGTTTGTAGACTGTCCCCAATTCCACCTCTCATATCCTGCCTTTTTGCACTGGAGCTCGTTGTATGCTCCCTGTTTAGCCAAGCCTGTATCCTAATACATGTACTTTTTTCCCCTGAGTATTGGCATGCACAATTCTTGGAGGACATTGTCCTTAAAGACCCGCCAGCTTTCATGAGTTCCTTTACCCTTCAGAGCTACCTCCCATAGGATCCTACTGGTAAGATGCCTGAATAAGCTGAAGTCTGCTCTCCTGAAGAGCAGTCTTTACTCTGCTACTCACCTTCCCCGGTGAGTGTGAACTCCTATGGAGATTTGCCAGATCACTTCTTCGAATATTTGAGGGGAAAGAAAGGCCAAGATTCAATAATTGCTTAAGGAAGTAATTTCAGTTTCTGGGCTACAAAAGCATATTTTATTTGGGTTTATGCCAAAGCAGAATTTCCTTAAAATGAACTTAAGACATTTTTACTTTCCAGATCGTAAAATGCTTTTTGCGATGAGGGACAAAATACACCCATTTTGCCATCTAGGCTGTTTTAGACATAAAAGGGATCATTTTAGAATTATCTTCAAAGCAGGGCAGGGGTGTTTGACAGCTGAAGTGTAGCTGAGCACCTTGTTTTTCCAGCTTAAATTAGTCCCGTACCTTTGTTACTTTACTAGATATCCGCTGGTGGTGGAAAAGATGCTCACTTCTTTGAATATCATGGGACAATGGAGGGATCATCTTGCTTCAGAGATGCTTCTCACCCTGGGAATGTCCTCATCATGGGACACGATTTCTTGCAGAGACTGTCTCACATTGCTTGGCAGGTGGCAAGGACTCTCAATAGGCAGTGTGCATGGACCACCCCATTATGGATGGAGAACAGTTTGGGCACATAGATGCAAACTGTGCTATTCCATTTGCTCTCAGGATCATAAAATGGTCATGATTTGATTTATTTTATTTATTGGCACAGATGTAGCACATCTGACACTAGTAAAATTTATTATTGCGTAACTCCATACTATTGCTATTGTTACGCTCTGGATAGGTTTCTAAAGGAGGTCATACAATGTCCTTTAGATTAAAGAGAGGCCTTCCCACATATTTTTGTTACTATCTGTATCGCTACTGTCAGTAGTGGTGACTCTGGTATTGGCTCTGCATAGGGCATTTGTACTTGTAGAGAAGGTAAAAGGGAAAGAGATAGGAGGAAGGAAAGGTTCAGGTTTTATTCTTATCTTTTTTTTGAAAGTCAAAGTGAATTGCACGAGTTCTTCTGAGGTCATTCTGAGCTAGCTTGTAAAATAGTGGGGTGCAGTTTTCTGTGGTGTTAATTCACATCAAATGAACATGAATTAAAGTTTGCTTTCCTTGCACAGAGGTCCTGTGTTTTGCTCATTTATTAAGGTAGTGTCAGGACACTTGTACTGCAAAGGCCTGTACTGTATGTGATGTACGAATAAAAAATGTTTCTCTCCTAAAAATCTAGCAATCTCACACTTTTTAAAAGCAGTAAAATTATTTCAGGTATAAATGATTTATATTAAAATATTAGAAGCTGAAAAAATCCAAGGAATATATATTGACTAAGCAGAGGTCATCCCCGTGCCTCAGAGAGATATGAATTTTATAACCCCACATAAACAATTACAAACCGCACAATGTTTTAGAGAAATACACCAAATGAGTGAAAGGTTGTGTTAAACTGACAAAAGCCTGAAAAGTTAAAACTAGGTATAAACCTTTTTCTGACCATTGTTCTTGTTTTGAAAACTTGAGGTGCCTAGGGTTTGTAGGTTTAATTTTTGTATCTTTTATTTCCTTTTTTGGAAGCGAACAGTTGACAGTCTGCTTTATATGCAGCATGCATAGCACATAAATAGCATTCAAATTAAATTCTACACCAGCTGTACATACCCCATACATGTGGTTCGCGAATGTTGCTGACTGCAAATGGTGCATATTTTGATTTTCAGTTGATATCTAAAACTGTGAATTATCTTCTGAATATGTAGTGTTTTGCTTTCAATCCCTAGATTACATTTATATCAAGCAAAATAAATACAACTGTCTGATAATCACAACCTGGCTTTCTTCAACTTAGGTAAAGATTAGTTTCTGGCAAAGTGACCCCAAATCTTGTCTTCTTCAAGGCGACAGTCTCATTTTGGATCTGAAAGGGAAGTTTGAAATGAAAAGTAGCCACAGAGGAGAAAACCCAGCATGTTTCTACACTCTGCACCCTGTTAACCTGAATTGTCTTGAATGTGGGGCTGCTTTTACTTCTGTAAAGTCCCAATGTGCCTTTAAGATAGTAAGATTTGGTATTCAGCAATTAACCTTCTCAGGCATGTTCACACTGCATGACATTTATATAACATTGACTCCCAGCAACACGTTCCAGCATCCACTGGGCCCAGCATAAAACCTGCGAGGATTTTTTTGGATGTGGCCGGTATCTGGTTCTTCCAATATCCTGGTCAGGAATATGGCCGGGAGCCATCGGAGGGAGGAGAAGTAGCCAGATGGCACCAGTACGCTGTTGCTTTGGCATTTTTTTCTGGCCAGCTGACTGGTGCCATCTCTAAGGAGGATTTTTGTTTGTTTGTTCATTTGTTTTGTATCTTTTCTTTGAGGTGGCCTGTGGACCTGAGGTAAGCTCACTGGTAGCTTGATCACCTTACAGATTTTCCACATTTTCTTTTCTCTTTTTCATTGTTGTAAATAGTGTTGGAGGAAATTTACTTTGATATACTAAAATCTTGCCCTGATTTCATATTCATTTTTTATACAAAAGCCTTGCTGGCTCTAAGGAGAGCCATATGCTTGAAAGACATGCAACACTGATATTTTTTTTTTCTATCAGAATATCTATGAATGTTGTAAAAATTCAAGACAAACCTCAAAGGGAGGCAAGACCCATATAGATATTTATGCCCACAAACCTCAGAGGGAGATAAGACCCATATAGGTATTTATTCCCACAGCAAAGCCTATTTTAAATTCTGAGTTTGAAAATTCCCCCTCTCACTGGCTTTATCACAGATGTTGGCATCTTTCTTAACGAACCGGGGGAGTTCAGGGGAATCTATGGATGCACCCTCCTGAGGGCAGACGTAGCCGTGAGATTTGTCTCCCCATCCTCTGAGCTGGCCAGACACGAGCCATTTCTGGTCTATACAACTGTGTTAACATCGCACTGTGCTCAAGTCAGTAAGGCCTGGTGACAGGCTGTGGATATTACCGGTTTGTGTCTAAACAGCTTCGAGACTAGAGCTGGCTTGTATCCAGCCATCTGAGAGCACCGACCAAGCAGCCTGCATGTATCTGCACCTGTCCACGTGGATGTATTATAAATGTGTACGATGCAATGTAATTCACTGTTTATGAATGACATATTGTGACACCTCCTCCTTGAAACACATTTCCCCCCGCCCCCCCGCCAAAGCCTTTCAGCAATAATCCAGCACAGAAACAACAGGGCTAAGTGAATAAGTGCATCACTAGGAGTTACCACTTCTCCTTTGTGTTTGAACCCTACGATCTGCCTAATTGAGAGATTGATCTTGATTGGTTGTGAGCACCCACGGTTCCTTCTGATGGGAGCATATGGTATTGCACTGTGTGCGCTTTGAGCCAGGGAACAGATCTCTCACTACCCGCTTTACACATAGGACTGACATTACTACAAAGACAGGCGGCAGTAATATAATACCTTCCGGCAACTGTGAAAACTGTCTGCGTGATTCAGATGCTTTTCTGCTTACTGAAAATTTAGTTCCAATAGTGCCTTAAAAAGTGGTCCGTTGGCCTCCCAAAAGCACAACACTCCTGCGTCATCTGTCTGCTTGCACCTTTACAGGTGATGATGTTCCTTCTGGTTTAGTATATCAACGGTGAATGAATGACTTCAGTATAAAATGTAAATGTCAAAACATTCCACTTAAAAGCTGCTTTTGGCAATATCTTTTCAACACATAGGTTACTGATTCTTAAAATTTCTGTTCAGACTAAGGTGGTTAACACCACACCAATTTTGATGACCGATTTTTGTATGAGATGGCATCAGCAGCTCAGTTGTTCAAAGGGAAGGAGAAGATGGGAAGCAGCTGCGTTTGTGGTCTGCAGATGTTCAAGACACCACCGGTCAGGAAACTGCTAACTACCTTTAATTGATCAGCACACCAAAGTGGGGGAGTGAGCGTTCACATCTGTGGCCCATTCTTACAACATGTTTCCTCCTCACTAATTCTTGCTACTGTCTGGAAGGTTTCCAGGCTGCTGCTAGTGATCAGAAGACAATTCTTCCATAAAGACACAGGCATTTCCAGCTCTCGAAGGGCTTTAAATAACTAAGGAGACGTGTTTTCTGTTATAATAATTAGTTAGACTAAATGAACTGTACTTAGAGAGGATTTTAGCTTGGTTTTAAGGTTTGCGATCCTGTGGGATCACTCAGCCGTGATGCTTTGCTAGCTATGATGAAAATCGAGTGGGGTTAAAAGATTTGCAAAAACTGAAATAAAATTATGTAACAGAGCATTGTAAAGTAACAGGCAAGAAGAAGCAAAACAAGTCATGTTTAGTCTGCGGAGTCAGATACAAAAGATCTTTCTCCATCTCTCTATTCAGCATTAAAACTGTGGATGCTTTCCTAAACCTGCGTGGCACTGTGCATACCTCTGCCCTCCAGATAGCATAGAGAGAAGACCCCTGACTTGTGAAAGTTAAGCCTGGTTTCAGATGCTAACCCATCCTTGGGGCTTCCACAGGGTCCCATTCAGATTCAAATCTTCTCTCTTGCTCTTCCCCTAGGGTTTCCTAATCCTTAACACTACCAGGGAGGAGTGCTGAGCTTCCTTCCAGGAGCTCAGGGCTGCCTCAGCCTTGGAAATGCCAACGTCCCCTGGGCATGGCTGGCGGTGATTAGGACTGGCCCAGCCGCTAAACTGGAAATTGGCTAATCCCTAAACAGATTGTCAGCCCATGGCTCAGGCTGAGCAAGGTTCAAATCCCAGACTCATCCCCTATTCTGCATCTCTAAACATTCTTTAAGCCTTCAAATAACTTGGGAGAGTGCACATAAAGCACCACTGCCTTTGGGGTGATAATGTGACTACTCTCAACCTTGATATTGACAGTTTCCATGATAAATGTGGTGACAATCAGTTTAGAAAGGTAAAGATGGATTTAGAAATCAGGTTCTGTTCAGTAGTAATAAAAGGTAATAGATGGTAGAATTCCTCGTAATGGGATGTTGTTGAGACTAGGAACTTAACTAGGACTGGATGTTTATAGAAGTAACAATATCCAGACTTATAAATACTTAAAAATACAAATTTAGGGGGGAAGATGATTCCTTTTCTTTAGACTTTTTGTCACTTGGTGAAGTTAAACAGATAGTCTGTTTCTTTATATTGCATACACGCCTGGAAACAAAGTTTTATCCATATCTGAAACTTAGCAGCCTTGCAAGATCTCTGACCAGTGTAATTGCATCAAAGAACATTGACTGGAATCATCATGGAAAAAGTTTACTGTTGTGTTATTCCAATATGTTTGTTTCCTTTATCTGGATATTAAGACAATGACTCAAATGTACAACACAAAAAAAAAGATTACCTGAGTTAGGTAAAAAAATAAAATCATGTAATCTGTGATGCAAAGTAAAAGTCTTATTTATTTATATCAAATATGAATATTTTTCAGTTTGGAGCGTAAGTTTCTATATCATTTTGAATGACCAGAAAAAGAGGAAATACTGTACTCCTCATTTTCTATCAGAAGTGTAAAAGGTATGAACCTAGCACTTGAACAAGAAAAGGGAGAAGAATTTATTGCTTCAGAAATGGGAAACTGCTAACCATGAAACATGGGTCTGAAGTCTCACCTAATGAGAAACTGCTAGAACTATCTGTTGCAACCTGAGGATAAAGATTCTGCTGGGGCTCCAGATTAGGTACGGAGATGTCTCTGAGGGGTACAGCTGACTTGTCACTGCAGAGCCCTGCAGAGCATGGGAGTTCATGCCAATTTGACATCCAAAGGCAAACAGAAGGATGTGGAAAAAACACACATCTTTGGGCAAAAGTCTGACTAAGCCATGCCTTTTCTACTACTGAAAAATAATGCAGGACAGGCTCCTGACAGTGAGGCCAAGCAACACGATAAATTCACTTCCACATGCCTAAACTCTTGTGCCCCTTGAAACAGGGGGTGGCCATATCCAGTCTGACTTCTCATGTCTTCTTTATGTTTTTCCTCAACTTTTAGTTAAACTTTGAACCAAAATAAATTGTGCTGGGGCCGTTTTGGGGGGCAGTTGTAGTCCACATTGTGGAAGTGGGGCATTGGACAGCAAGTCCCAGCAGTTACTGCTCCAT
The DNA here is from genome assembly GCA_013400195.1 of Aramus guarauna. Taxonomy (NCBI): domain Eukaryota; kingdom Metazoa; phylum Chordata; class Aves; order Gruiformes; family Aramidae; genus Aramus; species Aramus guarauna. The sequence goes on along the minus strand of VXBL01000142.1, from coordinate 535,981 downwards.
ACCTTGTTCGTCTCCCAGGATTTCATTGAGCTTTCTGCCTGGGAGCCTCCAATTTTGCAGTTCAAGGTCTAAGGCTGCTCCTGTCTATATATATAAATAGGTTGTATATGTGATTGACTGGCTGGCTGGCTGTTTGGCTGACCAACTGTGTCTGTTCACAGCAAGAGGAGATTTTGGTATCCACGGTGCTGCTTGAATCCTCTCTGTCACTTATGCCGCTTCAATAAAAATACGGGGTAAATTCTGTAATTTAGCTAATAAACTAACAATGTTGTGCTGAGAAACATCTTTGAATTCAGATATTCTGAATGTTCACCGTATTTCTATATTCTGAATGATTGTGCATTGAGGTAATTATTCATTCTTTTTGTTAATACTGACGTGTACTGCAAATACTTTCCATGCGTATGCTAAGTGAAGTTCATGAGAAAATGTCTTTTCGTTGAATGCAATGTGTACAACAGAGGTGCCTAAATGCACTGCCAGGGTAAATCACACACATTGAGGAGTAAATGAAAACTTAAAAAATTTGTTGCAGCACTTGACATCCTTGTGATATGGTTTTTTTGTTTGTTTGCTTGTTTGTTTTTCTCCTCCTGAAAAAGGACTTCATATTTGTGGTTCCTTTTCTGAACAGCCCTGCCTCATTATTTCGTGGTTTCATTTTGGACGTATCCAGATTGACTGCCCACTTCCTGCAACTGTGTAATTCCATGGGATCTTCTGGTTTTAGAGCTCTAAGTTGAAGGGTTTATCTATTATTCTGTCCAAGAAGTCTCCAGAAAGCCAGTGTGGAATAAATAGCAACAATTTAATATTCGCACTTTGTTTCATTATTAGTTGATGGTCTGATTCCGCACTTTCAGTGAGACTAATTCAGCATTGACATAATTCAGTAGCTCAGTTTTTATGGACTGATGACAAAGTTGTATGGATGCCAATGTCAGACTGACATTACTAGTTTAAAGATGAACATAAGACGCATCAACCAAGAGTTATAAACTGGTTTGCGATTTCCCCCATAAGGTCTATCTATATGTGACCCCACTCTGCCCTTGCTCTGAGTCAACTATAATCCACCTTACTGAATTAGCCATAGCCTATATATTATAGGCTCACGTCTCTGGCTTGGTAGCTGGGGCTCGTTGTTGTGTCATCTCCAGTCACAAGGTTTGGCATCACCTTAGAGAGCAGAGGGCAAAAGACGTGCTTCTTTTTGTGCCTGCAAGGCACCACCCCCGTGGCACTGGGCTACTTCAGCAGGCGGGTGTTCTATGCAGCTGGGGACTGCAGTCACTAAAAATAGTCAGGAAGGTTAAAAAAAGCAAGATTGGGAAAAGCATTTAATGTGTGATAAAGTAAGTGATTTCATAACTGATTTTATTACTTAAAGTTCAAACATTATTTTCACTAGTCTTTGTCGGGTGTAAATGAAGATGAAAGAAGTTAGACAAGGGGAGACTTGAGTACTGCAGGATGCTTCAGGGATCACGTCTTTAAGGGTTATTAAACACAATTTGTTTTTGTCAGATTCCAATTTGTCTGTGTTTTAGCAAATCCTAGAAACTTGAGTTCTGACATTTTGTATATCCCTATTAATTATTCATTCCTGAGAATCTGTACTTGTTTGACCTTAAGAATTATTGCCTGTTTACATTGAAGAAGACTCAGTAGGACTTGTCATACATTGTCCTTCACAAAAAATAAAAAAATATCAGAGTCTTTCTCCCTGGGTAAATGAGGAAATAAAACAACCTGGGCTGGGTCAATGGTTTTAATACTGGTGGGAAACTCTTAACATGCTGCAGAGGCAGCACCTGAGGAATCTGCTGAGATAGCTGGATTTGCAGTTCTAGGTTAAACTTAGGGATACAGGTCCACACTTTATCAATGTTATGTGGGATGAACTGACCCTTGTGCAGAGTGACACCAGAGGACTCATGCATCACTTATGTCTGAGAAAGCATCCTAGGTGGGACTTTGGTGGTCCATGAGGCTAATGTGGATACTGTTTGCAGGACATAAGTTTTAATCACTATGAGTAAGGTTAATACAATTTCTCTTTTCGTATACACTTTGTTTTTATTGAGACAAACTTCCACTGAACTCAACGTGATATTGAGCACGCTGCAGAAACCCCATCGACTTCAGCAATTCCAGGGCAGAGCTGGCTGTGGATTTCCAACCAGAACAAGATTTTGCTGGAAAATCCCACTTCCATGAAGCATTTCATGGAAACAATTTGCTTTTGGTGATGTCAGCGGTTTTTGCTCAGACTGCATGGAAGCCTGGGCTTCCCACCAACTGAATTTTTGCGGCAGCCTTATTGCTCCAATTACTACGGAGCTGACAAGCCCAGGGCTTCCAGGGTTTGCAACATTAGGGCAGCCCAATCACCTAACCTTTCTACAGCTGGTGAGGGAGCAAGCATAGCACTGAGAAGTCCTGGGATCTGCACCTGTAGCCAGGGCTCACATCTTGTCTCTGCACCAGGATTCTGGGACCCAGTTTTTACATAAGTCAGGACTTCAGGGATTCTGGTGGTTTTGTCACTGGACTGAGAGAAAATCACGCTCTTTACAGCTCCAGCTGTCCTGTGATGCAGTAGTGAGGAAGACCTGCAAGCACATTAGTTCTTAATGCTCTCTGGTTTGGGACTGGGTATGACTTGGACAGTGAAGGACTCATTGGGTGTTTGACTTTCCTAGAAATAGCCAAGAGTTCAACTGATGAAAGAGTACTATGTCTTTATCTCAAAGAAAAATATCTCACTGAAATATGTTTATTTTTCAGAAATGAATTATTTTTACAGTTTTCACTCACAGTATCAAAATTTACAGTTTTCATTTCAGATCAGGGAAAAAACCTTCAATCTGATCATAGAGATTTTTCCCATAGAAAAGCTTGTGATGGTATTTAGGACTCAGCACAGACGTTCATCATCACTTGTCACCCTCTCCTTGAATGGCCATGAGCCGTTCACACTGAGGACTGCACTACAAATATGAATGATCCCAAGTTCCCAAGGGGGAATGGGAGACAAGGGCTAATCTGTGAGCTCAGGGGGTGGAAGGTTCCCATCATGAGGACAATTTCTTCCTCTGTAAATCTGTGACTCCATTGTCTGTGATGATAATTTTAGTGTGAACTAATTCAAAACCCACATAGGTGAAAAATGTATATTTTTTTCTTGGGATCAAAGACCTCAGTTGTTGATATTCCATTACTTGCTGATGGATGAATATCTACATCATAGCTAGCTTCTTTTTTTAGGCCTGCCTTGGAAATAGGAGCTGGGCTAGAGCATGGCCTTGGCTATTGTCTTTCCTAAAATTGGGTTAAGATGTGAGAGGAAAGTTGTGTTGATGTTGTTGTCAGGCTACAGTTCTTTGGATTTGTTTATCATTTCTCAATCTGTAAAGTGTATGTCTTTGGAGACACACTATGAACTTCTCAAAGTGAGTGGAGAGCAGTACTGCTGCAGAGATTTTAATTCAGGAAAAGCATTGAAACAGGGCCTGGGCTAAAAGGACTGAGAGGCAGAAAGTAGCAGATTTTGTTACCTCATTAGCTATCAGCAGGGAATCTTGTACAGCTCTAAATTAAATGTGAACATCTTGGTTTCCATAACGCCTTGATATGCACATATAAGGCCCCATACAACATGCTTGTTGCTAAATTTGAGAGAGATGGGTTTGGTGGATGGACCATTTGATGGATAAGGAATTGGCTGGATGGCCACGTCCAAAAAGTTACAGTCAACAGCACAATGTCCAAATGGAGATCAATTACAAGTAGTGTCCTTCAGGGGTCCATACTGGGACAAATACTGTTCAATAACTTTATTAATGACAGACAGTGGGTTTGAGTGTCCCCTCAGCAAATTTGCTGATGACAGTAAGCTGAGTGGTGAAGTTAATATGCTTGAGAGAAGGGATGCCATCCAGAGGGACCTTGACAGCTGGAGGAGTGGACCCTTGTAAACCTCATGAAGTTCAACAAGGCCAAGTGCAAGATCTTGCACCTGGGTTGGGGCAATCCTCAATATCAATACAGGCTGGGGGATAAATGGATTGAGAGTATACCTGTGGAGAAGGACTTGGGGGTATTGACAGATGAAAAATTAGGCATGAGCAGGCAATATGCACTTGCAGTCCAGAAAGCCAATTGTATCCTTTGCTGCATCAAAGGAAGCATGGCCAGAAGGTCGAGAGAGGTGATTCTCCCTCTCTACTCTGCTCTCGTGAGACCCCATCTGGAGTACTGTGTCCAGGTTTGGGCTCCCCAGCACAAGAACAGCATTGATATGTTAGAGCAGGTCCAGAGGAGGGCCTCTGGATCAAAGAGTTGGAGCACCTCTCCTATGAAGAAAGACTGAGAGAATTGGGATTGTTCAGCCTGGAGAAGAAAAGTCTCTGAGACTTTATTGCAGCCTTCCAGTACTTAATGGGGGCTTATAAGAAAGACAGAGAAAGACTTTTTTTCAAGACCTGTAGTGACAGGACAACGGATAAAAGCTTTAAACTGAAAGAAGGTGGATTTAGACTAGATACAAGGAAGAATTTTGTTACGATGAGGGTGGTGAGACACTGGATTGGGTTGCTCTGAGAAGTTGTGGATGTCCCAGCATTGGAAGTATTCAAGGTAAGGTTGTATGGGGTTTTGAGCAACCTGATCTAGCAAAAGATGTTCTTGTCCATGGCAGGTGGGTTGGAACTAGTTGATCTTTAAAGGTGTCTTTCAATCCAAACTATTCTATGATACTATGATTCCATGATTCCATGATTCCATTATTCAAGTCTATGTTCTGTAGTGAAAGAAATGTGAAATCTCAGTGATTCAGAAAACAGATTTCCCATTCAAACATACTCTTAAGTGATCCTGAATAGTCTGATATTTTTTCATCGGGAGAAGTACTTTCATTATCCTGCCTGTGTTTTAAGGAAGGCAGTGGGTGCAGGCTGGAAGGTTGCAGGGCAAAATCTAAAGGCCTCATCCTACACCCTGATACTTGGGAAGAGGTCCTGGAAAACTGGTAAAATATCCTGCTTGAATTGATCTACCACAGTCATCCTCACAGCAGCTGCAGGGTTGGGCATGGAATATTGCTTCCTTTGCTCAAAATGAAGATCATTGTTTATAAGCCTAAACAGTCTGAAGTCTTGAGTTTTCATCTTTGTTACAGCATCTAACATGCTGACATATTATTTTTTTAATTTTCTGACTTCATTTACTCTAAATTTTACTTTGTGATTTTCTCTTCAACCAAACTGCAGCTATTAAAGCACCCTTCTTTGGCTGTCACCCTGAGTTTCTTTCTTTTTGTCCCTGACAAATTCTTCTTCCTATATAAGTTGCCCATTGCTTTTTTAATATGTTCTGATTACATCCTGGTTCCTTCTCTCAGCCTTTGGGTCTCTTCAAGGGTCATCATCTCACATAATCTCAGTAAAGCACTAGATGCATCGATCCCTCTTGTGGCTGTCATGTGTCAGCGAGGTATATATTTTGATAAAGTTCAGAATGAGAAAAAAACTTCACACTGAGACTTGGCTGCTGTCTAGACTGATGGGAAACCTGTGATAACAGACTGCCTAAGGCACTGCCAAGCAGTAACTAGCTGTCTTTGTTTACCCAGTGGCAAAAAAACCCACCCCAAAAATACATGCCCAGGGCACCAGCTTTCCAAGGTGGGAGAGGGTAGGTGATAATCTGCTGTGAGCAAGAGGGAAACTCCTTCCTGACTGAGAAATCCTTCTGCATTGAAGGGTGTGGGGAAGAGGAAGGCTTGAAACTAGTTAGCCTCCAAAGGAGGTGGACTCCAGAAGGAAGCAAGGTCCCCAGGATCCATGGGAAAGAGCATAGTGGGAGGTGGATCATCTTCCAGGAGACTGTGAACAGCTCAGCTGCCAGCTGGGGTTAAATCACGACAGGCTGTTAGAGGGGTCAAAATAAAACAAGCTAGACTGATCAGATTATGAAACTAGGAGGCCTCAGGTCTAATTTTTATTTCTAACTTGCTGTATGATTAGTGGCAACTCATCTAATTTCTCAGGGCATCAGTTTTTCCATCTGTGAAATGTGGATGATGTGACCACCAACAATAAATTGTACAATGTAAGTGCAACGTGATGCCTAACCCCAGTGCCTCATGGACAGATTTTTATTTAGATACTCCACCACCTTTGAAATCGCATTAAACAGGTGATTTGAAAGCTTTGTCGTAAATCTGAATATTGCTGACACGTTAAGAAGAATGAGGCGATCAGAGGATGAACTACATTAGCAGAAGAAGTATGCTTAAATCTGGTATAAATGAGTTTGAATTGCAGTGATATGAAGGTGTTTTTGTTTAGGCATTCTGCCAAAATGCGAGGCATTCATATTTTTATCCTTTTCATGGATTTTCTTGGAACATAAACAACATATATATTATTGTTACAACTTTGCAGAAGTAAGTGACTCAAATACAATTTGACTATTGTTGATGAACTGTGTAGATAAGATTTGTTGTAGAGGAAGTAATTTTGTGAACGTAAAATGGAAAAAAATAAGGAGAGCTATATGAGGCATCCATCATAGCCTGCATTTTTTGCTTTCTTACAATAAACAGATCAAAGGGGAAGCATTTATTTTGCAGAAGACTGTGCACTGATTTGAGGATAGTCTTTGCACCAGCAATGGATGTCACCCTTCAGAATTTCCCAAACTCTTCTACCAACTACGTAATTTCAGGAGTTGAGTAAGTCTTTGTAACGTGAGGTAAAAGAAGATTCAGAGAAGAAGTGCAGCTTAGTCTTTTCGAAGTAAGCCATTCACGAGTTTTGTGGAAAAAAGGCTATGAGATTGTCCCTAAAAGAGAGCTGAATTGCAACTTCAGTTTCAGTGCAGTAATATAAACCGTGCATTTTAATGTGTACATCGTGCTTGCAGCAGTACGATAATACAGAAGCATAACAATTACATCAGTAGAATGAACACATTTCTAATGGTATTTGTGTTATATGGATATATGGCTGTTGGCCTGTATGCTGATACTTTCATTGCTGCCATATACATGCAATCTACTTATGGTTAAGGTTGCCAGGCAAGTAATTACCAGAATGGAGTGCTAAGCAAGCAGTCCCAGTGTCAAAGAATCTGACCTTGTGAAGATAATGAGACAAGGAGAATTCAGAACAGATGAAAGCCAAGAGCACCTACTTTATCTACTGACAGCCAGAGAACACCTTCATGCTCAATCAGTTCCTGCTAATGAGACAAGATGGGGCAAGATGGTAAAACAGCAGTAACGGGCAAACTTTTTTTCAGCTTAATGATCTATAACTTAGTTAGATAAAATTGTCTTTTAAACCAGGCAGTAACCTAAGTATGAACAGAGAAATACAAATAATGTATTTAATACTTTTTGGTTTTGTTTACATTATAATGGGGTATGATTAATGGGTGGGGAGATATACCCTGTAGTGTGGCTGGGGGAAACTTAATCCATTTAACTTATCAAAGGGAAGGCAAAAGGGCAATGCAATCACTGTCTCAGAGTCCACATCAGGAGAAGAGCACAGTAATGAAGGGCTTTTCAGTCTAGCTGGCACACAGACACAGCATACATTGTCTGGAAGCTGAAACCAGAGAAATTCAGGTGAGAAATGGTGAGCTTTTATCCATGAAGGTAATTTATTACTCAGCATTGGGGTGTGGGGGTGTGTGTGTGGGTGGCTTCTTCTTCCTCAATTTAAAAATTTAATTTCATGTATTTTATTTAAAATTCAGACTGGAAGTTTTTTGAAAAGTATCTGTGCCTTTCTATGTATTTGTGAACTCCTGGTGGTCCAGGCGTCACTCTGAAAGGATCTAAGAAAGGTAACTAAGAAGTGCAAGTTGATTGTCAGTGGGCTTGAAATCCCCATACAGCATCTTCAAACCTATTGGAAAGTTTAAGGGTATGCAAATTGTCAAAGGTTGAAAACTAATGAACTAGGTAAATTGAGTCTTGGACTTGGATCAAGAATTAATGTAGGGGAATGTTAAAGACTCTCTTACACAGAATATCAGACTAAACAGTCACTCTGGTCTATTCTCATTTTGCAGTCTATAAATAGGACTAATATTGTGGAGCCAGACCGAGATTAGGAAATTCTGGCATATGCTGTAGATTACCTCTTCCAGTGCATGTTAACTAGGCAGTCTTATAAGGTGTTTGCAAGATAGCTTGCTGATTTTCTAAATTATCTTCTTGCAATTGCTTTTTCCCTGCCATTTTAAAGCTGCACAGCAATTACAAAGTATTCGTAATGCTTTCACAAAATTGTAGCCTCATTCTTTCCATTCTCTGTTGAAAATCTCTGCTTTTATTCTCTAAAGGCCATGGCTTGATGAGAAGGTAGAATGGGGAGGGAATGGACTCTGGAAAAGAGTTTCCTGTAGTTTGAATTTTACTTGAAACTCCAGCCAAAATTATAATTAACAAAGGTCATTGGCATCTTGATGGCAGAGAAGAAATATAAACTTGACACCTGAGTTGCTGGTTGAAATCCTTTCCCTTTACTGTTTATAGCAAAGAATTTAAGCCGCCCAACATAAAACAGATCCGTTGGAAAGCACAGATCAGAGTTTCTGAGAAGCATTTTCCTGTCCCCGTCCTCTGTGAGCAAAGGGAAAGGCACCGTCGTCTTCTGCGGCAGTGGTGGGGAGGGGGCTGAGAGGTTACAGAGCTGCACTTCTCCCGCTCCTATTTCCCTTCAGACCTGTCTCCACTCCATATACAAAGGCCTTTCGGTGACCAGCACTGAAGTCCAGACCCATCTTTTCAGTTGGAGGAGAGGACAAGTCCTTGCCTCTGGAAGCTGCTGGACGGAAGTCCTACTCTTTGTGTACTGGGAGAGAACTAGAGTGTAACTCCAGAGGCCAGGGTCAGGAAGGAGAGGACCAGGGGCACCAGGGGATCTTCAGGATCATTTTCTCTGGCCAGCCCAGAATTTCACTTAGCAGTTTCTGTGCTGACCCATGGTGAAGCTGATTTGCCTTCTTTAAAAAAACCCACCTAGTCTTGATTTAGTGTCTCAGAGCAACCAGACCACTCTGGGGACTTGGCTTGCTCTTAATTGAGGCAAAAAGCTAATGGTAGTTCCCAAATGCAAGTCACTGCTGGAGCTTGAATGAACTGTCACTCCTGCTGCAATGCTCCCCTCCTTTTCTTGCCTCCTTCAATAAGCAATGAAATACCTAGGAAATTTGAGACCTCACCCAGATGGTGAGTTATGCTGATTAATTTACAGACCTGTCAAATCTTGCACATTGCCACCAAGACACATGTTCCTAGCTCCTGTTTTGTTTTCTTCACACTTGCCCTGCCCCTTGGTGGTTCATGATGGTGCATGATGGCCCTGCTCCAGCTGTGGGTTGGGGTGCATGATGCCCTGGTTTCCCAGGGCTGTGGGTCAGTGGCTCCACAGGGCATGGGGAACAGGCTCATGGAGTGGGAGGGCAGCTGCACAGCCGCAGGGAAGTGCTGCTGTTGCAGGTTTGCCCTCAGAAGACCTTCATTAGAAGTCACATCTTTTGGCCACAGCTTCATGCTGTGGACCCTTTCACCTCCATTTTGCACACAGTCTCCATGTGTCCAGAGAGCAGATACTAGAAAGATGTCTCTCTTAAAATCTTCCTTCTATTTCAGTGTAATTTGGGATTTGCCTTGGTTGGGACAATACACTTCTGGATCATGGTTTTCATTCCTTTTCAGAACTAGGAGCAATGGGCTCAGCAAAGGCCATTCAAAGTGATGCGTAAGATCTAATTCCTCTTGAGACAGTGTGATGCTGTAGATAATAATGATTAGATAATGCCTTTAGAGTCTGTTCCCATATTACCACAGCTGCACAGTGATCAGGGGGAGGGTCCACTGCTGATCCATGCCTCTGCTGACCCATGCCTTGGTTTCTCCATCTCCAACAATGAGATAATAGCTTACGTCCCATGCAGAAAGCTGTAAAAGCCAGGTATTAAGATGAGCAAGAGCTGGGAAAGTGGCATGGACTCATAACCACTTCCACCTCACTGTCAGCAGTAGCTCAGCTGCCCAGACAAGCACCAGTTCACACTGAGAATTTTTATTCATCAAAGGGCTGTTGGGAACAGGTTGCACGATTTTTTGTTTTGTGGCATTTTTTCCCCAAAAACCTGGAGAGTCCAGAGCATTTCCCATTGTGGCTGCTTTCTTTTAAAGTGGAAATAATCAAACAGCCCTTCACTTATGGATCAAATGTGGATTTCTCAGCAGCTTTAGGTCCTTCTAAACCACCTTTGGATCCCCAGTACAAGCTGTTGGAGTGAATCCCAGAGGAGGGCCATGAAGGTGATCAGAGGGCTGGAGCACCTCTCCTATGAAGACAGGTTGAGAGAGTTGGGGTTGTTCAGCCTGGTGAAGAGAAGGCTCTGGGGACACCTTGTAGCAGCCTTCCAGTACCTGAAGAGGACTTAAAGAAAGCTGGAGAAGGACTGTTTAGAAGTACATGTAGTGATAGGACAAGGGGAAATTGCTTTAAGCTGAAGAAGGGTATATTTAGATTTGATATAAGGAAGAAATTCTTCGCTGTGTGGGTGGTGAGGCACTGGAACAGGTTGCCCAGAGAAGTTGTGGCTGCCCCCTCCCTGGAAGTGTTCAAGGCCAGGTTGGATGGGGCTTTGGGCAAACTGGTCTGGTGGAGGGTGTCCCTGCCCATGGCAGGGGGGTTGGAACTGGATGATCTTTGAGGTTCCCTCCAACCCAAACCATTCTATGGTTCTATGATCCTCCTGCCATCCCACCAGGGAACCATTGTGACTTCACTGCTTTCCAGCCTCTTGTACCAGAGTCAGAGTACTGCAGCCGGCAAGTCTTGGTCTTTTCTTCTAGCTGCGATACTGCATGGTGGTCCTGTCCCCGGGGGGCATTGTGACCCAGGGCGGCAGAGCCATTCTGTTTTACATGATCTGATCACACCCGTCCAGCCCTGGCTTGTCCCACTCCTGTCCCTTGTGTGAACTGTCTCCATCCCTACTGAGTTATAGATTTCGTGATGTGAAGTAAAATGTGAATCTTGTTTAACTTTGAAAAAAATGTAATTTGATGTCTCCCCTTCCGTCAGTTGTTTTAATGTTTTTCCCATTGCATTTAAAAGAGAGGAAAAAAAGGTGATTTAAGGAAGAATGAGAGGTAATTTGCACACCCACTCATGCACACCAGAAAAAGAAACTAAGAGAAAACATCTTGCTTTCTTCAATGTTTTTCCCAACTTTAGCCTTACTTTTCTCAGTTGAAAGGGATAAAAAATCCAAACAATGAAAGCATTTAACACCAGTATGATTTTTTATTGCTGCTGTCATTCTTTTCTTAGGAAAATCATGAGCAAATGTAACTAAATGCTGAAAATGGGCCTTCTCCTGTTATATCAAACAACTACAGAAATAATTACATCAAAAATTACATCTGAAAATACAGAATTATTACTTTTCTTATAACAGCTGAGCTGCTTTTGTGAAACAACAGTTCCAAGGTTAGTGTAGAATAAGACAAGGAGGTTTAGAGGATTAGAGAGGAACCTGCCCATGTCTTTTAATTCAGCTGTGCAGTGGAAGACAAATTTACTCTCTTACTATTTTTTTCTTTTTAAGTACTTAATGACTAACTTTCAGAAATAATCTGATATTTTACAATCTTTAAACCAATTGGATTATGTGTATCTGTGTATGTGTGTATATATACACTTATATATAAAGGGAAGAGGAAAAAGAACCTTTTTTGCATCTTGGCTTCAAATTACAGTAGATATAAACAATGGAGAAAAAGCTGGCAGCATCATTAGGTCATTTTGTACAGCTTTTTATTTTAATATTTCACTTTTTGGCTGGTTAGCTGCCAAATGAAACCTGCTTTGAAAAATAGACCCATTTCTTGCAACAGTCAGGAGTCACTTGAGTCACTCAGGTAGCTTGGCTCAGCAGGGTCATTTTGGTCCTTCATCTGCACCAGAGGCCAATAATGTGTGGTATTTTTTAATACATGTAGCTAGACTTGATACTGAAGGTTTTATGTGCAAAGAAGTACTTAGAGTCCACAGATGTTTTCTGCAGAGCTGCAAAAGAATATTCTTTAATCTCAAAGACCAAAGTAGTTAGTGTTTTTCAAAGACCTGGACTAAATGGTTACTGGGAAATATTTAATTCTAATGTTAACAACGTACATTTATTTAGAGTATTGTCTTAATCGCGGTATCATTGCACATTTAATACTGGATCTTTTTAAAAGCTGAAATGATTTCTAACAAAATATACTCTATCATGTCACTATGATATACAGTTTCAAGATAACAGTGGAGAAGAAGGCATGGCCAGCTGCTTTGTCCTCGCAGCGTTAGGTTGCCAGTGTGACAGAGGGACAAAGACGAGCACTGTGCACCCCTGGTTGGACGTGCGGCATCTCTCCCATGGGCTGGATGTGCTCCCTTGGGTGCAAGAGCTTCTCAGGCAGGAAAGCCGCAGCTCCGTGTGGGATGAGGCTTCTTTCCCCCTTCCCTGAGAAAGCAGCCGGGGTGTGGGTACAGCCCATGCAGCCGGTGCTGTGTGTGTCCGGGTGGGGTGATGCCCGTCACCCACAGGCTCGGGGGCAGGGCACACTTGCCATTAACTCCGTTCTGCAGCTTGAGGTATGGATCTGAAGTGCCCAGACATTGCTCTGCAGCAGCACGTGTCCCTGAGGTGACAAAGCAAAAGGGGAACAAAAGCAGGTGAGAGCGAGCCAGTGCTGAGAGCTGGGGAAAGGAGCAGGGATTCAGAGCAGGAAGAGCCTAACTTGGAAAGAAATGTGATGAATGAAACGGCTGTTTCTGCTCTGAAGTTTTGGGCTCCCTGTGCTTCAGATGGCTCGGGCTTCCCTCGTTGCAGTCACAGCATTTCAATTCATTGATCTGCACTGAACGGAAGCAGCACCAGCATCCCTCTGCTCTCTGTGTCCCGCAGGCAGGGTTGCTTTTGGGGCAAGCATTGCCATTACAAAATGCTGCTGATGAGCACAGCTGAGGTAGCAAGTGGGTTTCATCCTGGGAAGAGGTCTCATGGGGGAGCCGGTACCGAGGGCTATAGGAGTGCAAGAAGATCCTCCGTCGGTGCCTTGGGCTGCTCCGTCTTTCTCTGCGCTGCTGCCCCTCGCTGCAGCCTGCATTTTTCCATTACCTGGCAGTCCTGGGAGGGAACACTGCTTAACCCCTCCAGGGTGCAAGCCTGATCCAGGGGGGAAGTGGGCTGGTGCCGCACCAGGGCGGTCAGATGCGCACACTGCAGGATGCCTGTCAGTCAGGGCCGTGGGGATAAAGCACAGACGGAGTGAAATTCAGCCTCCTGCCAGCTGATGCGGGGATGACAGCTCTGCAACAGACACCAAAAGTAATTGTTAGGTGCAGCTCTGTGGAAGAAAATGATCTGAGTGAGGCACAAACTGTCACATGGAGAATAACTGCGGTAGCATCGGCTGTCCCGCCGTACAGCTGCCTTCCAAAAACTTTACCTCAAANTTTATTTTTTGTTTGCAGGTTTAATTCAGACCTCTTTTTTTGTAAATTTTGGCTTTTTTTTTTTTTTTTTTAAAAAAAAACAAAACACCACAACAGGTAGTATAAATCGGGAGGTAGGTTCCAGGCAAATCTGAGTTCATCTGCTGGAGGCTGAATCGTAGCTGAAAGACTGTCAGCTGAAGAAACTGCTGGAAGAAAACTTGACAGCCCAAGTTTTGTACCCACTTAGAGAAGCAGAAGAACCTGCTTGTGTGGAGAGCGGTGCCGGGCAGTGGTGGGAAGGGAAGAGCAACCCTCAGACCTGCTAGGTATGAGAGACGTGAAAACCGGGGGAAGCTCCTATTTGCTGCTATTCTACTGACAAAATGGGGTGTGTGAATATTCAGTAACAACAGAAATGGTCGCATGATTATAGATAGGTGTAGTTTAAATATACTTTTCATAGGAGAACTTGGATTAATGTGTCATTCAATTCAATTCTTTTTTCTTATCTGCTGTCCGCCTTTTGTATCACTTTGTGGCACATTTCACCTTGGTAAGAGTGATTTCAATCCAATTGAATAAAATACTCCAATTTATATTAACTGAGCAAATAGTACAAGTGCAGGGTTCTTCCATGATCTCTAAAGGGATGGGAACTAACTCACTTAAGGATCAACTTTTTAGGCTGAAGATCCTTCACAGCCAAAATCTTCACCTTTTTCTAAGTCACATTTTCTAGGTGCAAATTTCTGAGGGTACACAAAGAATTGTGGTATTGGATGTAAATTCTATACTTTCCCTGCTAACAGTTTAGATTTGGAATTACTGTTTGACTATGTCAGAGCAGGAAGAAAGAGAAGAAGATGACAAGATCTGAGTAGCAAATATAGCATGACGATCTAATTTTAGATAATGTTCAGGTCTGCAAAACTTGGCCAATGTGCATCTTTTCTGGAGGTACTGAGATTGGGAATTTTGGATAAAAATACAGAATGCGCAACTTCTTGTTAGGAATCAGTTAAACCTTATGGATATTGATCCATTGCAGTTTTGTTTAAAATAGAAGCATGCATAAAGGCAACAGTTATGTGCAAAAAA
>VXBL01000142.1:502986-521320 GCA_013400195.1 Aramus guarauna | reverse complement strand
AAAAAAAAAAAAAGGAAGAAAATTAGGGTTTTTCAAAACAATGAATCTGAAATTAATTTTAAAATATCCATGAACAAGTTGACATGATTTTCAGAGAAGTCTCCCATGTTCTCTGAATGTTTATCCTTTCTCTAATGCCTGGAAGAGTGGCTGCAGTTGTATATATTTTATTTTCAAAATGCGATGAGACCAAGAAGTTTAGAAGCAGAACAGATATTTAGAATAGCTTTCAGATTCAACTCATTCATATGCTTCATACAAAACAAAGACTCCTTGGATCAGTAAGAGGGAGCTAAAACAGGAGAAGGGGATAGCTTATGTTTTTGGTGAAGAACTGAAGCTGAGCAATACTGTTCACTCTGTAATTTTTGAGCTTATCACATCTTCCTGTGTGTTGTCTGCCTTGATAGATAGCAGGATGACAGATGACATCTGCCTGCATCTGAACACAATTTTAAAACACACAGATGCACTCAGAAAGGATCCATTGTCCCAGTGATGTGCCAGCCCTAGAAAACCTACACCCCCCCCATGACCCTCAAACCCTGGGGCTGAAACCAAAGCTTAAAATCTTTTTTTACTGAAATATCTTAAATAATCTAAATAATATGCCTGTATAAGACAATTTATGATTTTCTTTGTCTGATGATTAGACATGCTGGAATAATTGGATGCCTTGCCAAAGATTTAACATAGTCTTTTTTTACATCTATTGGTTTAAGTGTTTCACAACCCTTTTTTATCTGAGCCTCATTATCACCACTTGTTTTCTCCTACCACTTTTCTCCCCTGAATCATTGCAATTGTTTTCTTCTCCATTTCTTGCACTCCAGACTTACCTATTCTTGCTCTCTTGCCTCATTGTTTATCATGACATATATTTTTTGTCCTCTGTTTTCAATATGTTGCAAAAGAAAAACAAACAAACAAACAAACCAGCAAACCAAAACCACCCAAACCAGAAATCTCTATCCACTCAATGAAAGTAGCTGCAGTGTTATTGCTTGTGAATGGTGATAGGACAGTTCCTAGGGAGTAATCTTCAGTGGACAAATGAATCTTGTATCATCCTGAGCTTTTCAAAATCAAGATGTATACTGCCAAATGTATGACATTAAATGGATATATTTTCTACATGGAATAAACTTTCTCTTTAATTGCTCCTTTTGAGTCTTATGGCACTAACAGAACTTGCATTATTGAATTATTATACATGCCAGCATCATAATGAAATGATTATCATGGACTAGATGGACCCGGACAAGAGAGATAGACTACATACACCTTCTTATTTTAGCCCTATTTTCTATGATTATACAACCTGTGCAAATCAGGTAGAACATTATTAAACCTAGGGAAGAACACATAAGGTTTCTATGCTAATGTTGGTCCAGGTGCAGGATTTATGCTGTTACATACCTCATGATTTCTCTGGAAATAGAATCAAAATATCATGCAGGTTGGAAAGGACATCTAGAGGTCATCTGGTTCAACCTGCTGCTGAAAGCATTTTACAAATAGTAAATAAAATGACTTCTTGTTGTTTTCCTGGTGATCCAGGCAAATATATATAAAAAACCAACTAGATAGTTACTTAATTATTTAGAGTAATCTCTTATAGTTTGAGGCAAACCTTAATTAAAGCATCACTCCATTAGATCCAGACACACCTCAAGCAGATTGAGAAAACTTCTTCAGATTTGATAGACATTCAAATGTACAAATGATTACCAAAGCTAAACTGAATAAATATTACCTGATGGCATTTGTCAAAATCTTAGCCCCTTTCTCAGCCTATGAATGGTTTGTGATCTGATTTTCATCTGCACAACCATATTTGTTATTCAGGAATATTCATCAAATAGTTCATACAAACAATTCTCTTAAATTACTTTTTGCTGTATGGTTGATTTACATCACCTGGTATTGCAAAGACTTGATTGCATAACTGAAAACCAAAGATAGAAAAACACCACATGGTGAAGAAAACATAATGCCACATGGTAGAGTCAATTAATGAAGTCAGAGATTCTGAGAAAAGACTGCAACACACCATATTTGTTCAAATATCTAAGACTTCCAAAGAGCTCTTGAGCTCATCTTTGTAGAACAGCTTTGCCATGCCTGAGGACAGAAATATTTGTCA
Organism: Aramus guarauna; assembly: GCA_013400195.1. Lineage (NCBI taxonomy): Eukaryota > Metazoa > Chordata > Aves > Gruiformes > Aramidae > Aramus > Aramus guarauna. Next base: position 519,174 of record VXBL01000142.1, on the reverse strand, counting down.
GTTAATCCAAATCTCATGTTTGCTGCTCTCTAGGTTGCACATGATGGCATTTTTAAAGATATATTAAATTTCTTTTATAGGGATGATTAAATCAAGAACAGAAGGAAAAAACCTACTCCTGATTTTCAAATAGATGTCCCAAAGAATTTTACAGTAAGTGTCCCAAAGGCTTTGGCTCAGTGCTGAGTGAAGACTTTGATGGATATTGACAGAGTTGCTGATCTTTCTACAAAATAATCCAGTGACTTAAACCTCATATATTCTCATGAAAGCAGAAGCACATCATTAATGGGTCTAAACTAACCTAAAGTAATTCTAAAAGTTTCCAGTTATCTAACCATTCTCTTTTGTTTTTATCATAAAAAAAATCCGTGTACCATGGTTGTTTAACAATAAAAGACTCCTGATTGAGCTATTAGAAGTCAGTAACAATTCATAGTGAACTTGAAAAAAAAAACTGTAGAGGTTTTGTTTTACAAATTCTTCAGAACATTAATTTCACATCCTGTTCTTTAAAATGTGTTCCCTTTTGTGGTGATAATTATTGAGGATGTGAGTGAATCAGAGTTTGAATCATTTAAGACCTCTACATCCATGAATAATGTTCACAAGTGACTATTTCTCAGCTCCATATTTATGCAGTAATTCCAACAATGAAGTCTTGTTGTGTTTCAAGAAAATAAACATTAAAGTAAACAGCTTGTTCTGTATTGAGATGATTAGAGGAGGTATTCAACAAAGACTAGACTTCTGTCAGTCCAGTTAGGAGTTTATTATCCAAAGCTGTTGCAATAACAGTGTTATTTCAGTGGATACCGGCTGTTCAAATTTCCTGGGATTTAAAGGTGGATTCAGGTCATTCATTACTTTTGTTGGCACTGTAAATCTGTAGCATTAGGAAGGAGTGGAAAGAGATAAGTATGCTACAAATAGTACAAATAAAGATGGAAGAGATCACTTTAACCCCCTAATTTTTCCTGTATGAAAATCTTGCTCCTGTCATGCTGCAATCACAAAAATAAGGTGGAAGAAAAACCACTGAATTTCCTATTCCAGCCATACTGTGTACACTTTTTTTGTGCATGTAGGACAACCTCTGAAGCCCTCAAGATTATTCACCCTGTGGCTGTCTGTTGGGTTCTTTGAATGGTGGAGTTCAACACCACCAGTGTGAACATGGGAGAAACTGGGGAACTTCCAGGATAGACTAGTTCTTGAAGAGTGCGCTGTGATTTTTAACGACTGTAATATATACTGTGAAAACTCTCCAATTTGGATCCAATTTGTGGAAGAAACTATGTTGAAATTTGTGTTTCAGTTGCACTTTGAACAGATGTACTCCTCAGCAGCCTTGGATTGAGTATAGTTGCACATATTCCTTCATCTTGAGTACATTCCTCTTTTTATTCCTGAAGGAGATGAAGAAGCAAAAAGGCACCTTTTCCCTCAGGTTTTCCAAACTGATAGTAGGGTCTTCCTCTTTCCTATTTGTTCCCCTCAGATAATTTTTTACCATGAAAAAATGATGAAAATTAATTTCCTGTTACATGGTGGCTAGATGGTTAGCTTCTAAGTGGACTAATTTTGCTTGTACATCACATTAATTGCTCCTTTTTGTTAATTTCTTCAGTTAGTCTACTTCTAATAAGAGGATTAAAGCTATTTATTTCTCTTCCTCTGATTAGCTATGGTAGAGACCTTATATAGTTTATTCTTCTCTGTATCAGGAAAAGGTCTGGTGGTTATCTAACTGTCCTAGGTGTTTTTGGTGAGCAGAAGGCTACAGAACTCAACTCACTGGAAATTTCATGCATGGAGATGAAAGCTACGTTTCTGTCTGGAGCAATGTTAGAAGTACATCTCTGGTTTGACATCTCATTTAAGTATCCTCAGATACACAAATGGTCAGATGTGACTCTTATGAGTGATGGAACTGAGTTTTGTTATAAAGAATTCAGGTTGGAGTTAGTTGTTGCTTTTCATTACCAGTTTGAACTTTGTAGGTAGTTTTTCAGGGTTTTGAGGTTTAGTGACATCAGTACTAAAGTTTCACTGTGAAATCTTGGAATGGTCATCATCCTAATTATTCCCACTTAAAGGTACAAGCTCAAAACACCTTGCCCTTTTGGGTCCTAAATAGTGGTTTCATTATCAGATTGTGGTGTACCATGATATAGTTAGAAAAGGTACTAATAAAAAGGTGAAACATCTGTCACTCTCCAAGTAGAGATGAAATAGGTGGTGTGCTAGTTTTGGGCTGGGGTAGACTTAATTTTCTTCATAGTAGCTAGTACAGGGCTATGTTTTGGATTTGTGCTGAAAACAGTATTGATAACACAGGGATGTTTTCGTTACTGCCGAGCAGTGCTCACACAGAGCCAAGGCCTTTTCTGCTTCTCACCCCACCCCACCAGTGAACAGACTGGGGGTGCACAAGGAGTTGGGAGGGGACACAACCAGGACAGCTGACCCCAACTGACCAAAGGGATATTCCATACTGTGTGACGTCATGCTCAGCATATAAAGCTGGGGAAAGGAAGGGAGGGATGTTGGGAGTGATGGAATTTGTCTTCCCAAGTAACCATTAAGCGTGATGGAGCCCTGCTTTCCTGGAGATGGCTGAACACCTGCCTGCCCATTGGAATTGGTGAATGAATTCCTTGTTTTGTTTTTCTTGAGTGCGTGGCTTTTGCTTTGCCTATTGAACTGTCTTTATCTCAACCCATGAGTTTTCTCACTTTTACTCTCCTGGTTCTCTCCCCCATCCCACCAGGAGGGGAGTGAGCAAGCAGCTGCACGGTGCTTAGCTGCCAGTGGGGGTTAAAGTGTGACAAGTGGATACTTACAAAAACACTAGAACATAGAACAGAAATGTCCTGCCATCCTTTCTGTCATGAGGTGCTTTAAATGAGTATCCCTTTTAGAGTGTAAACCAAGGATGTTCTTTTATTTCTAGGACCCAGTCTGAAAACTGTTTGAGATCTGAATTTTGCCATTATGTTTCCTTCTTCCAAATCTATCTTCCAAAGGACTGAATTTAAAACAAGGTGTTGAGATGAGATGAGACAAGACGAGAAGAGACGAGATGAGATGAGGTGATGCAGCCAGTCAACCCCCCCATAATCATCAGGGGACACACTTTGAAAACAGCTTAAATGCTCAGCTTCCCTCTCTTCCACTCAACATGTACAGATACTGGCAGATGACACGTTCACTCGGCTCTATACTTACTATTAAACACCTTTCAACAAACACAAGCAAAACCACCCTACCATAGTAACACTAACTCCCACTTCCAGTGAAAAGCTATTGCAGTTACGGGGAGGGAAAGCATCAGCTGTGTGGGGGAAAAGCATGCCCTCCTCTGAGCAAAGCTGCTGTCAGGATGGTTAGGTGTCTAGCACGAGTGTTTGTGCAGACTGCATTTCAGCACAGCTGGGAGTCCTGCTGCCCACCGAGCCCGTCTAACTGCGCAGAGCATAGGCTGACTGACACCCTTTAAGGCAAATGTAGAAACTTTGCTGTAAAACCTGATATAGTTTTTGACATTGATGGGTATGAATAGTGAGAAATGTCAGTTCAAGCTGAAAAGCTACTGGTGAAACAGCATCCTCCAAACATATTCCCATGATACCACGGCAGACTTTAGCAGCCTTGATTTTCTTGACACAGAAGCTGGTAACTAGAGGTCTAGATGTAGCTTCAGTCATATTATTTTCAAACAGTTGCTGGAAAGGCTGTTAGCCTGATTTGCAGAATGCATTTTCACTCCTAATGCAGATGAAGGTTTATTTTGTACTGTTGGATACATGGAATGTAATACATATATATGCCTGTGTTAAGGCATGTATTTATGTCTGATTTTAGCATACAAGTATGTGGGAACAGGACATGCTGCAAAGCAGTATTCTCTTTCATCATCTCACTTTTCCCTAGCCAATAAGCCAACTGCCTTGGTAACAGTACAGAAAGACATCTATTCAAATAGTTACAGATTTTATTTCTTTCCTCAAAATATTAAATTTTCTCTTCAAAATTATACTCCCCATGACTAAGAGTTAGAGGCCTGTATTGATCCCAAGGCCTGAGACCCAATAGACTGCATGATGCTCTATCATGGGCAAAAAGGTATCAGTGTTACCACAGGATGTCTAATATCAGGTTTTTGCCCTCAGAGAGAATTGAGATAAAAGTTGGGGAAAAAATAAGTTTTAAAAAAAATTTATGTCCTGTTTTTGTTGATAAATGATTTCATTTGTCTGCATTTTTTTGAGTGCATTTTTCCTCTTCAAAAATACCTAGGTTTTGGATCCTGACTTTTCATAAACATCTCTGATTTATCAAAAAAGTTCACACAGAAAAAAATTAACCATTCCTACTTAATGACATTTTAAATTATGTTTTTTACATCACTTGTTCTTGTTGGTTTTTTTTTTTAAGGAATGGACTTTAAGTCCTTTTTTAAAAAATAATAAAAAAAAAACCTCTGCTTAAATAGATGGATTTATAAAGGTAAGAACCTGACTTCACATACAAAAATATATGAAAAATAGTCCTCAGAAGACATTTGAAAATTCTCTAAAATATTTGTAAAGCTTTCCTTGTAAATGTTTTTGTTACATCTGTTCCTTATATACAGCACATTTAGAAGAGTACAACAGTTTTACCAGTCAGAACTTGAGGATACGCAACACTTGCCAAAATTGCAGGTCATTCATCAAAAGAAAAACTTTTACCATAAAACTTCCCCCTTTCATGTTGTGGGTATAGTGAAAAGCTAAAAACAAGAGATATTTTGTTTGAATGTTAATCAGGAGGGGTTTTTTTGCTGCTCAAGGTCTCATGTCATGCCTAATAAGGACAATAAACATTTCCATCCATCAAGAAATTTTTTCACTCATCCTTTGAGTGCTACTGAGTTATTACTTATAATAGTGAAATTTTGAGATTAAAAATACTAACTTTATCATTATTTGTACATTGCCTGATTCACCTTGGGTGATTGACTTGGAGACTACTTCTCCTAAGCTTTTTACACAGATACTTTATAAAATAAATTGAAGATAAAGACACTTTGTAGAGTGTTTCACAGAAAGCCTAACTTTGGTGCACTGAATCTTCTATTCAGGATGGTGAAAATGAGACCTAAATCTTCTCAAGAAAAAAATGCGTGGTGGTTTTTGGGGTGTTTTTGGGGTGTTTTTTGTTTGTTTGTTTGTTTTTATTTCCTGTGGTGGTATGTATCCTGCAGAGTTCCTGGGCTAAGAAGAAACAATTCTTTTTCCAGCACCTCTCGTTACTTTTGTTTGTTCTGGGCTTGACTAAGTGCCTTTCAAGCACTATAGAAGCAACAGGATTGTATGGAAGTCCATTGTCAGAGTGAAGACAAAGACGGACATTTCACAGAATCATGGTTGAGGTTGAAAGGGACCTCTGGAGATCATCTAGCCCAACCCCCTACTCAAGCAGGGTCAGATAGAGCAGGTTGCTCAAGACAGTGTCCAGTTGGGTTTTGAATATTTCCAAGGATGAAGACCCCATAGCCTCTCTGGGCAACCTGTGGCAGTGTTTGACCACCCCCACAGTAAAAAGTAAAACTTCAATTTCTGTTTAAGAGGAGTTTCTTCCATTTCAGTTTGTGCCATTGCCCCTTGTCCTGTCACTGGACAGCTCTGGAAAGAGCCTGGGCCCATCTTTTTCATTCCCTTCCATCAGGTATTCATACACATTGATAAAATCCTCCCGAGCTTTCTCTTCTCCAGGCTGAAGAGGCCCAGCTCTCTCCCTGTATGTCAGATCTTCTGGACCCTGAATCATCTTTATGGCCCTCCTCTACACTCTTGTGCCATCAGCCAAAACCTAGTCCTAGCACTTGAGAAGTGTCTCACCAGGGCTGACTAGAGGGGAAGGATTACGTCCCTTGACCTGCTGGCAACAATTTCCTAACACAGAGCCATTCCTCCCAGTTTTGTATCATCTGCAAAGCTGCTGAAGGTACACTCTGTCTCATTGTCCGGGTCATTAATGAAGATGTTACAGGACTGGACCCAGTATTAACCCTTGGGGTACACTACTTGTGACTGGACTCCAACTGGACTTTGTGCTGCAGATCACAACCCTTTAAGCCTGGCATATCAGCCAGTTTTCAATTCACCTCACTGTCCACTTACCTAGTTTGTAATTCATCAGTTTGTCAATAGGGATGTTATGGGACATGTTGTGTCCAAAACCTTACTAAAGTCAAGATACTGCTCTCCTCTCATCCACTGAGCCATTGTAGAAGTCTATCAGGTTGGTTAAGCATGATTCCCCCTTTGTAAATCCATGCTGACTACTCCAAATAACTTTCTTGTCCTTCTTGTTTTTGGAAATTACTTCCAGGATTAGTTGTGCCATCACCTTCCTAGGGTTGAGGTGAGGCTGACTGGCATGTAGTTCCCCAGATCCTCCTTCTTGCCATTCTTGAAGACAGAAGCAGCCTATCCTCAGGAACCTCCCTGACCACTGTGACCTTTCAAAGATAGTTGAGAGTGGCCTTGCAATGACATAAGCCAGCTCCCTTAGCACTTGTGGGTGCATCCTGCCAAGACCCATGCAACCATTATGTAAATTCCAGTTTGTTTAAATATTCCCTAACCTGATACCTCTACACCGAGGGTAAGTTTGCCTTGCTCCAGACCTTCACTCAGGGGCCTGGCATTCCTGAAGGCCAATCTTACTAGAAAAGACTAATGCAAAGGCGGCATTCAGTGCCTTGGTCTTTTCCATGTCCTTTGTCACTAGGTCCCCTGACCCATTCAGCAGCAGGTCCACATTCTCCCTAGTATTCCTTTTGCTGTTTCTGCACTTGTAGAAATATTTCTTGTTGCCCTTCACATCCCCTGCCAGATTCAACTCCAGTTGAACTTTGGCTTTCCTAACCCCATCACATGATCAGACAGTGTCTCTATACTCCTCCTGCATAACCTGACCCTGTTTCCACCTCTTGCATGCCTCCTTTTTAAGTTTGAGTTTAATCAGGAACTCCTTACCTCCTGGATTGCTTGTGCCCTGATATGTTGCCCTTCCAACAGATAATCATAGAATCATAGCATGGTTTGGGTTGGAAGGGACCTCAGGGATCATCTAGTTGCAACCCCCCTGCCTTGGGCAGGGACACCCTCCACTAGAACAGGTTGCCCAAAGCCCCATCCAACCTGGCCTTGAACACTTCTGGGGAGGGGGTATCCACAGCTTCTCTGTGTAACCTGTTCCAGTGTCTCACCACCCTCACAGTAAAGAATTTCTTCCTAATATCTCATCTAAATCCACCTTCTTTCAGTTTAAACCCATTACCCCTCATCCTATCACTACATTCCCTCATAAACAGTCCTTCTGCATAATAATGGGGTCATTAAAGTCTCCCAGAAGAACCAGGGTCTGTGAATGTGAGGCTTCTTCTTGTTTGAAGAAAGGAACATCCTATGCTCTCTAACAGCCAGATTGCACACTTTCTGGCTTTTAGGACAAGACATGTCTGCAAAATGTTTTAATTTCAAGATAGCACATTTGTTTTTGCCAAAATTCCATGCATGACCAGCTTGATTTCTGAGATAGAAAAGTTCCTGTTGTACAAAGAAACATGACTTTTGGAAAGATATGCAGAATTATTTCTGGCATACATAGTTGGGATTCAAAACCAAGCCATTGGTGCTCTGAGAGTAATCCAGAACATTCTAGTCCATAAACTCAAGGAGCAAAGGACCAAATTTATCACTGACTTTGAGTTCCTGTTTGACATATCCTATGGCTTTATTGGAATGTCTCTCCTGGCCAACATTATACACCTCTGGCCAAACCCTGTTCATTGCTATGAAAAGGGATTTTATAGGAATTTACCTAAATCTCCTGCATTCAGTTACAAACTCTTTTTAATCTTTTTTTTTTTTTTTTTTTTCTTGGATAATTTATATCCTCTATATGAAATGTGACACTAGAAGGTATGGACTATGTCTTGTTTTGTGCTGCCGTTTTCTTGGAGTAGTTCATAAAAGTCTCTGAACCTGCAGGATTAAACCTATATTTCTGATGCCCACATCAGCCAAGGTTCCTCCCTAGGAAAGTTACACTTTTTGTAACTACTGCATCAGTGTAGCTCATATTCTCCGAAAATGATGTTCTCAATCCTGCCACCTCTGGCTGGGCTTCAGCACCAGTCTGGCTTCAATGTAGTTCTGTAGATGCAAAACAAAGCCTAAACTTCTCTGATACCATGCAATTAGAAGCCTTTTGAGGACATCTTTGTTTGTATTCTATCTTAGAATATTCTTTTTCATTATCTTATCCTATAAAAGATTTCACTGCCTACCTCATGGTAATATACTGTGACATTCTGATTTCTCTTGCAGCAAGTTCAATATCTTTGTGAAGTTTATTAGTAATTCTTAGTTGTATGTATTTATTTTTATTTAATGGATTATTTTGAATTAAGATTTCTTCAGTGATTGAATGTAGAATTTTTTTTTGAGGGATTAAATTCACATTTTAGGGTTTGTTTTTTTCTTCTGTTCTAAAATTTCCCAAAGGAGGCTTAAACCACCACTCAGTTTTATTAAAATATGTCAGTAGTGTGACTGATATTTTCCAAGATACAAAATTATGGGGAAAAACCCGTGATCTCAGTAGTTTATGATCAGACAGAAATGATTTCATTAATTCTGAAATAATTCAATTAGAGTCTTTGGATTTGTGCCCACTATTCAGGTTCAATTACCAGTAACTGAAACTCTGGTTTTGATTCTGTGTTGATCCCATAGCTTAAAAACACATGCTAATAAAATACTAAAATGGCAGATGATGTTTCCTTTAATATTTCTATTGGTGTATTGAATGTGGTTACTTTTGAACCAGGTTACTTTTGAGATAGCACCAATTTCTGTAGCCGGATTGTAACTGCAGTACTAGATTTTGACCACTGAGTGTCAGACACTGAATAATCTTTTGACATAGAGTTTGTTTAGCCTTTTTGCTTCATTCTTTTCCCTCTGCAGCACAGCGTCAAAAAGAAAAAGTTATGGCAGATCTTCCTGGCTCTGCTTTAACCTGGCAAAAATGCCCATTATTTAATAGATTAAATTCTATCACAGACCGAAAGAGAAGAAATTTGAGCTTGCTAAAAAGAAAGCTTTACAACACGTGCTACGAAAAGAGGAACGCCTTGTTATGTGATTTGCTGGCGGCACAGCATAGAAGAGAGTTTTATTTTATTGATAAGAAGTTATGCAGGCAGTTCAAATCCTGTCGGTGGTGTAGCTGTTACATGCTGTTTGTTCTTCCTCACAAGCAGAGGATAGACATGACCATAAACCACTCCTCAGGATTATTCTGGGGTTTACTGTTCTGGGAGTGTGAGGTGAGGAAACCCTGCGCTGCTTGGTGTCTGTCTCTGCAATGTGCTAAGGGTACGCATCTGTGCTTGGCTTGGTGGGAGCTTGGCGAGCTTGCTTGGTGGAGATGTGATTTAAACAAGCAATAACTTCTTTGCTAGCACATTCTGTTTCCTTTTTCTCTGCACTGTTAGCTATTGTAACTACAAATACAAAACATTGAAGTGTAGACCAGACCTTATGGCACTATCGTTGCTACGTTGGGGAACCCATTGTCATGAGATATAACTGAGGCAAATGCTTAATAACAATGAGGCAATTGTCACCATTGTGTTAAAATGAAAAGACGCATTTGTGGCAGTCACCACTGCACCCATTAAAGATGGAGCTACTAGTAATACTGTCTACTTCAGATTCTCTAAGACTTTTAAGACTCTGCTTTTCAGCTGGTTGTAGCTGCTGAACTTACATACCTGGCCTTGCTCTCCTTGGTGCTTCCCCTCAATCTGCGTGGTGAACAGAGGAATCTGCCTCACTGGATTGCAGAAGAAATGGTAGAAAGGTAGAGGCTGGAAAGAACTGGGAGAGCTGGTAGGGACTGAAAATCTGAGCTAGCCTGAAGCAAAGAGACTACTGTGGCTAGGAGCAGAGGGACAAGCTTAGGTGACACAGGGCAGATATGAGGGGTGCAGGGGTGGGGGACACAATTGTTAGCTGTGTCTACAATGGATGTGAAACCCTCAGCTTCAATTCAACTCACGTAGAAAGAATAATACAACTCTGTATAACGAAGCTCACCGTAGGGAAATACTTAAATCAGCATTGCCCGTGCAACCTCAAGTCAGACACTAATGGATATAAAGTCTTTAATAATGTCCACTTAATGGCTTGTCTGCAAGATCATCTCAGGAATGTCACTTGGACAACTAGGTGAGATTTCTATTTCTGCTACAGAGCTAAGATGTTATGGTGCAGGTGTTTTACATATGAAAATTGTTCTGTTTCTCTGCCACATGATGCTGTAAAATGTTAAACACTTTGGAAAACCACCTGAAGGACAATCAACTAAACTGGACCCAAATACCCCTGTGCCTCAACTTTCCTTCTGTGAAGTGTCCATGCTCTCATTTCTGGGGCATAGTGGTGAGACAAATGCTGTGGATCAGTTGTTGTGCAATGACATCATCACAGAAACTTCCAGGAAGTAATAAATAACTTCATACTTGACAAAGCATTGGGCTGTGGCACTGCAAGTGATGCCTGAACCATTCCTTGAGAGAAGGTACACAGAAAGGATGAATAAGAGTTTGCACATGAGCTATTCTGCACAATGAATGAGCCCGGGACATGATGCTGTGTCCATGTCACAGTATGTACTCTATGCCACACAACAGAGTATATCATCTCACAGTGCTTATAGACAAAGTAGTTGGATGAAAGGTCAGGCAGGTTTTTTCCTATTGTAGAGTACTGAGTGCTTGGATTTTCTAATTTTAATTTTCTTTTAACATAATTTTTAATCTCACAGCCCAATTGTGAGAAGGCAGCTTCTGCTTTCGTAAGAATAGGCTGTTGGTCAATTTACTGTCCAGTGAGAACAAATGTTTCTGAAATACTCTCTTTAGTAGGAATCTCTCTTCCTTCCTTCTTTTCCCCATCTAACAAATGCTAGATAAGTTGCTTTTAGAAATACAGGCTTTCAATTCTAACTTGGTTTATGCAGCACTTCCATCACATTTTAGTCCATTGTAATCTGATCCTTTATAAAATTGCCCACCGAGGCACATTGCTTCCAAGAAGTATGAGTAAGATGCCATTATGAGGATCTAACAACAAAACCTGGCATTTTCACTCAAGAAGGATTACTCTGACCTGACCTGGGAACACTGCAATAAATAATAAAACTTAAAATCAATCTAGTGGGTTTTATGGGTAGTAGGGCTTCCAGCTAGTAGGAAAGGACAGGGAGAAACGCTGCTGGACAACAGGTCTGTCTCCCTGGTAGGAAGAGTTTTCCATACAGTCTGCCCCCCATCTGGAGGCTCAGTGTGCTTACTTCATTCGGGCAGTTTTGTGTCCTCCTGCTCTATAAGACAGTTTGCATTTTGCCTTGGCACTCTTCGTAAAAGACTTGCTGCTTAATGAAAGGTAAGAGTCCAAAACATCCTGTGTGGTCCCCAAATGAGACTAACCCTCTGTTGTACAGCACTGTCTAATTTCTTTCTCTTCGAGACAGAAAGGGGAGCTGAGGCAACATGTAAACCTTAAAACAGACAAAATAATTAACTGAAAAGTAGAAAATTTAACTAGAGAGGAACGAGATCTTAATGGTGAAAGCCTGGCCGGCTAGCACATCTTCTGACTTGGGAGGTGCCGCAGTTCATGTCTCTGACTGCAACAGATACAATGGAAAGGAAAGCAGTAGTCTAAGTGTAGAAGCAGACTGCACAGACTTAATATCTGAAAATGAATTGCAATGCTTGATGTCAGAGGATCAGGTCTGTTTTCAGCAATGGGCTATAAAGCTAATAATAGAAAGGTTACATTTTGCTCCTGGTTGAGCTAAGCAGGACTCAGTATTACATGGATGCAGCTGACTTTTGCTTTGAGTCTGCAATCTATCGGTCCCCTCTGACACCACTGAGCTCTATTTCAAGATCTCGATGGTCTGGAAAGGTTATTCAGACTTACTGTCCAGAGGGTGGCACACTTACACCAGTGGTGGGGAAAATCTCCTTCCCCCGGCTCCCCCATCCCTTAAACATCATATCTGGTTAGAAGTTCTACTGCTCTCTGTAGAGTTGCCTGGGTCTGTGTGAACAGAGATAGCTCTTTGGAGACAGGAATGCAAATAGTTGAAGCAGTGAACACAATAAGCTTTAATCAATTTAATCAGGAGACTGTTGGTCTCTATGGACTATTTCTAAGAGATCTCAAAGGAGAGCTTAAAAAGGCAGCTTTATTGCCTGGAGGCTTGACAGAAGTTAACGCCTCTCCTTGAAAAGCGCAAGTCAAAAAAGACGAAAATTGCTACATCTAAACCACAGATGAGTGAGTTTGATGGAAGAATCACTAAGAAAAAACTTTGCAAACTGTTATGCAAGAGGACAAGCCTAGAGAGCTCCCTACTGTCCTTTAAATAGTTATGAAGATGTTTTTTCCATCTTACAGTAATTGTGAAAACCATGATGATGATGTTGAGCTAATTATACTTTTTGCCTTGTAGCATAGGAAAAGTCATGCAAACCTCTGATACCTTGGTACTATGGACTGCAAAAGGCTCCTTGTAATAGCATGAATTATGCCTAATAATGTTCAGCCTGTATTGAATCCTCTAGGCATAGTTATCCCTGTTTTACAGGTAGGTAGCTGAGTAGAGGAGCTGAAGTGGCTTCCTCTGAGGTTACACAGAAGGTCAGCTGGTGGTGTAAGAAAAGAATGCAGGAAATCTGCCTTGCAATCCCCTCCGCCTTGTCACAAGGTCTTACAGCTCTGAAGTGTCTGCATGTAAAAAAGCAGGAAGAAAAGGATAGCACATATGCTGTGTCTAACCAACATGGGTGACTGCCTCATGCAGGCATGCAGAGTGACACCTCTGAACTGTGGTGCAAGAGGGTAGGTGATAATGGTGTGAATGAATCCCAAGGAGTGATGAGTGACCCAGCTGAAGGGGCAGAAGGAGAAGCCCTGCAATCATAATCCTGCAATCTTTCCTCCCAGGGACCTGCTGGTAAAGGCAGGAGCCTGAGTTTGACAAATGCACAGGATACTTCTTCTTAGGGAAGAGAAAAGGTGGTCAAGACCAGAAGCGAACTACTCCAGACCTGAGGGCTTGTGAGGCACCTTTCCCTGCTGCAGGGTAAGCTGTGGAAGTAGGAGGAGATGCGAAGGGTAACTGTGCTGTCTTTGAGATAAGCTTGGTGGCTGGAGTGCCAGTGGTGGTTGGACACCTAAGGGGATCCCCAGAGGGGATTTTATATCTCCTCCCTGCTGCTTTTGGTGGCCCTCTTTCTGAATACTGTGTGTGCACACTAGGCTCTTCTGGCATAGCCCATGGGCAGCGCAGCCCACTTGGAGGTGCCCAAGCACCAAACTGGAGATCAGGGTGGTGACCTTGCACACCGATGGGCAGGCACCCTCCAACAAACCCCATTAGCTTGGGCACCAAGAGGGGTGCTGTACTGTGGGGTAAGCTGTATGCCTTGTAACACCCAGCCGGTGCTGCTAAGGGATATTTAGTACCTTAGATCTGATGCTGGCTGGCTGCAGGGGGGGGAGCAACTGGCCTCTTACTGTCTGGGTAGCCATGTGCTGGAAGAACAGATTTACCCTGAACATGTTCTCTTACGTGTTTTATTTGACATCCTCTATTTTTAATTAGAAAATTGGGGGTATATGGTAATTAACAGGGTCTCAAGTTATGGTGGCAATTTTAAAAGTCCTGAGAGATCTTCTTGTATATTACAAGTTATGGGGGTGAGCAGGGAGTGTATCAAAAGATTCCTATCATTGCTCCTCTCGAACACTGTCAGGTTTGCATCTCTTTTTAAATTTCACTTACCAGCAGTTTGAAGTGTTACAATTTCTGCTTTCTGCACAAGCTTTTTATCTTTGGAAGTATTTTCTTTGCTATGTAAATAGCTAACATCCAGGAAATGAGAACAACTGTTTCATCTGACAAATGGTATAAGATTTTGGGTCAGTGGACTCTGGACACAGGACACAGGATGTGTCTCAGTCACATCATCAGAGTCCCAGGAGAGGGGAATGATGCACAAAATCTAGAAGTGTCCAGCCTAAGTCTATTCCCAGCCTAAGTCTGTTCCATGCTCCTCTCCCCTCTGTCCTTCTACACTAGATATCCTGAATAGCTCTGAGTTGCTGTCGACCTTCCCTCTCAGAGAGGAGTTTCATGAATGATTTGTGGATCAGAGCTAGGTTTCCATCCAAGACCATTTCCTTTAGAAAAAATAATCTGCATCTCTTCACAATATGCTTATCTAGAACAGTCTAGAAAATTATTGTCTCATCTTGTCAAAGTTTTTGCCCTTTTCCAAAGTTTAAACCAGGATGAAAAGCTGTACCTTTGAACATTTTCACCTGCTCCCATTCAATTTTCCTCAGCTGGTCAACAAACCAACCAACCCAAAAAACCAAAAGCAGTTACATCAGGTAAATTAAAATGTGCTTTGATGTTGCTTTTTAAAACTTTTAAATTCTTTATGGTATAAATAAAATCAAGTTCCCAAACAAGAAAGTTGTCCTCAACTTGTGAATAAAATGATTTGGCACTAAAACCCACAAAAAATAAGATTGTAGAACAGTTTCAAGATTGGAAATCTTTCTGAGATTAGAAAATTTATAAAACTAGCTCAGATTCAGTTTTGACTATTCAATATTTTATAAAAAAACAAATATCTGTTAACAGCATCTCAACTACCTCTGCTCACGTTTAGCAGCCAATATCAGTTATTTTCTCCTAGCAAAACTTGCTGCTGAAGATGAGATACCATGTGGCAAGAAGCTGCAGGCAGATGTGCATTGTGGCTTACAAGAGTTTTTATTAATATGAAGTTCCTACTCACTGAGACTACCAAAGTATAATTCTCATTTACAACATATCCTGCCAGTTTCCACAATAGAGACCGTGCCTGAGCAAAGGTAACGTGCAGAAGAACAAAGTTGTTGTGAGGCACAATCAGCCAGACAGGCTAGGACAAAAATGGTTTATTCTGCAGTCAGTTAGTTTGAACAGAAAAATATCTATTTTGGATAGAAATCTAATCAAGTGTTTGAGACAGTTCTGTTTGGAAAGGGCAGATGATTTTCACTTTGAATTGCTTCATTTCAAAATCTCTGCCAAATAATCTCGCTGGCAAGACAGAGCCACCTGGCATTTTCGAATGGCTGCTGGGGGTGGCTGCATGCCAAAAATTTGCCAGACTGCGGCGATTAGTTTTAAAGAACTTGGCCTATGCTGTTTCTTGTCTGTGCAATGCCCTCGGGTCCCTCAAGCCAGACAGATTCCTGCATGGGTACCAGGAGGGACAGTATCAGGAGAGACACGGAGCTTTTGAAGTTAGGGAAGATGCTGTTACATCACCAGTTTTGGTCACCAGAAGGTAGGTAACGTGGCAAATGGCACAGGTGTTCCCAGGAAATCTCCTTGCTTTTTGCTTTCAATCTTCCACTTCAGAAGGATTTTTTTATTGAGAGGCAGAGGTTGTGCCTTTCGGTTGAGTGGAGTAATTACACTTCTGCTTGTGCTGATGATAACAGAGGGACACATGTCCCTGGAAGGAAATGTTCAGCCTATAAATTACATGTGCTATTCACTAACAGGTTTTTTATTGTCCCCTCACTTTGCAGTTCAGGTCCATTTGTGACATGCAAAACGAGTTCTGTGTTTTGGCTTTGAAACTAGAAAGAAGTTTCTCATCAGAAAAAAAATCATTGTTCATATTTAGATCAGTTGCCCTTCTTAGAAGATAGCTGTCCTCTAGGGTAAGTGCTACAGAGGGGCCTCATCTAGTTTTAAATGCAGCTGAAGCAGAGTTTGTTCTGACTCCGCAGTGTAGATGCAGTTTTTACATGTAAAGCAGAGACTCCAACGAGCTTGGGGTTAGAAACTGAATGAGATTTTTGCTTCAAAAGTGATTGCTTCAAACTGGGATCAAAACATATGGCCAAGGTGGATGGAATGAGGAAACATGTGATTACATGTACTGAATTTATGGTCAAATAGAAGACTTCTATCTCTGGATATAAGTTTATAAACATTTTGGAAAAGAATCATAGAATCATAGAATCATAGAATCATAGA
>VXBL01000142.1:492144-502352 GCA_013400195.1 Aramus guarauna | reverse complement strand
AGAATCACCTCCCTCAACCTGCTGGTCACACTTCTCTTGTTGCAGCCCGGGATATGGTTAGCTTTCTGGGCTGCAAGCACACATTGCTGGGTCATGTTGAGCTTCTCATCAGCCTACACCCCTAAGTCCTTCTCCTCAGGGCTGCTTTCAATCCATTCTCCAGCCAGCCTATAGTTGTGCTTGGGATTGCCCCAGCCCACGTGCAGGACCTTGCACTTGGCCTTGTTGAACTTCATGAGGTTCACATGGTCCAACCTCCCAAGCCTGTCAGGGTGCCTCTGGATGGCATCCCTTCCCTCCAGCGTGTTGACCACACCACACAGCCTGGTGTTGTTGGCAACCTGCTGAGGGTGCACTCGATCCCACTGTTCATGGGATTGAGTTGTTAAACAGCACCAACAAAGTTGTTGAAAAGCACCGGTCCCAATACCAGCCCCTGAGGAATGCTGCTCTTCACTGGTTTCCACTTGGACATCGAGCCGATCGAGACTTCTTGTCTTTGTTATGCATTTTAATATGAAATAACCCTTACTTCTGCTGTGTTCTCTGTTGTTTAGGGAAAGGGAACAATAGCAGGGATAAACATGAATAGTAATTTATTCCAGAAAGAGTCCAGTAGTACCAGTGGGAGTATTTTCGGCATAAATTACTGTTCAATTTAATGATGTCTTGACTTGGTCAACTAAAACTGAAGAGATAGTTCAGGCAGTGAAATGATATTCAGTGTAAGTGAGAGTGGCAGATCTTGATCATTAGTAAGAGTGTCTGTATTCTATCTTTCTATTCAACCAGCAAATCAGCCTTAGGTGCCATCCAGTCAGTTAATTATGGAGCTAACTTCACTGACTTAGGTGGCCTACAGATACCAGAAAACTTTTACTAGCACTCTGTCCGGTTAAGTATGCATTTCCAATGTTTGTTGTTCATACTCAGAAGCATCTGAATTTATGCGTAAAATTTTTTACCAAGGAAAGCACATTTCCAAGGCTGACATAGGAAGGGTGTGAGCTTGCAGGGTAATACAGGATATGTAGCCCTCCCTTTGTCTCCTGGGCAGGGGATTAAATACTCCATCTGTAAACAAGGCTTAGAGCCAAAGTGGGACACCTAAGACAGCCCCTAAGGCACATGAGCCTGAAATTGAGTCTGGAAAGAAACCTCTGCCAACCTGCTTCCTCATGGGTCCTGGAGCTGCCTCTCTGTGCGTGGCAAGGGCTGCCACAGGCCTTTCTGGCACCTTATGGTGTATAGTAAATAGATTTTCCTCCTCTAGCTCGACTGAGGGGCTCCTTAAGTAGGTGTTTCCAGATGCCACCTGATATTCTCTGATAGTATCAGACTTCTCTCAAAACGCAGCTGACAACAGTTGCTTTCTTTTAGCAAGAACGGTAATGATGCCCCACCTTTTCTATAACAGACTAACAGTGGAGAACATACACAGAAAGAGGAGAGCCAGACTCATGTCTCGTTTTCTGATGGGATGCACACTTACTATTCCTTCAGCAATACCTTAACCAGGAAATCCTTACTCTTGCTCGTATGGAGCAATGAAAAGGTAGAGATGCAGGTTGTCTAATAAGTCTGATTCATTTGTATGCCTACAAAATGTATAGATGTGGTTGTATAGACTGAGAGAAGCTTATGAAATGGTGTTGCAAAGTCTAAGGAGGTTACTGGTGTGATGGACATATTGTTTATTAATACTTGTTTCTTGCAAAGTAAGGGGTTGCTTTTTCAGGCTGTGTTGCTTAGAGACAGAACCAGGTTAACGCTTTTGGTCATAGTTTTGCAGCCTCTTTTTGTATTGCTGTTGCTTACCTTTCATTCTCTTCTGAGGGATTTGTTCATAGGTTCCTCAAACATTTCTCCACACCTAACACTGTTTGCCCATCATCAGCTCGTTCATAAGTTGCTGCCATGTAGTGATCTATGTCTCTGTAACCCTTGGAAGGTGCATTTGCCTGTCCCATCCCTCTAAACACTGCACAGCTCCTGCTGTGTAGGATATGGATACCTGTAGCCGTAGCTGGCACATTTGAGCAGAAGACCTCATGTCATGGAGGTAAAAGAGAAATGAGAAGGCTGATATGTTGTAGCACCACAATGGGACACCAAGGCATTCTTGGCTCTATATCCATTGTGAACACGTCAACGAAGAGGCTCATGTGCCACTGATTAGGAGCGCCCTTTGTTGCAGGACATTTTTTCCTTAGCAAATATGTGGGTTTGATAAAGCTTCCACATGCTGCATAACAAGCTGACACCAAACATCAATTAATAATCTAGTTTATAAATGAAGAAGGAAACAGAATTTGCCTTTTAGCCTTCAAATAGCAACTCTACTTTAAAGGGCTTGACTGACACCTCTTCAAATTCACCTAGAAGATCTAGCTCATTCCCTGCACAGATCCTTTTGCACTCACAGGCAAATTTTCCAGGACCTTGATGTAAGAGAGGCTTAGGCCTGCTATTTGTGTATTACTTAAAGTTCTTTCAAAACTGCTGTGACAAGTAGAACAGCACCATTATAAAGCAAGAATTTTGGGAAATGTGCTTTTGGAACTTTTTAGGAAGGAGGAGGAGAGACCATCTGTTTTGCTTGTCACAATTCTTGTTTGTTTAAGATGTGAATTGCCAGAAATGTGGAAAGATTGGGTACAACGACAAGTGATAGAGTAATTTTCACACTGGACTTATGGGAAGCATGTGTTGTCCATCTGTGTGATTCTCATTTTATGCAAATTTAGGAAATATAATCTTATGTCTAATTGTCCAAAGGTAGTTCTGAACATTTAAATGGAGGAAAAATATCATGCCATATCGTCAGTAGGCCTCCCTTTGGCTCCGTAACACGCCAATGCAGAATGCTGCTTGCTTGAAACTACAAATCATAATAAACATTTATATTTAGAATCCAATAAAATAATGTTTCAAGGTCTGAAAAACACTTCAGACCCATACTTGGGTTTTCCTGGAAGTGGAAGAGGATGCCACAATTTTTCTGACCCTCCTAAGCAGGTGTTACCAGCCTGCCCAGAGGTTTGTACTGATGCCTGCTGGTTCATGATGGTCGGGGAATTCTGTAGGAGGCTGGTGTGAGTCTTTGGGCTAAAAAATACACATCTGTGTGTAGTTAAAGTTTATACAAGGGATATCTGAGCTTCTGAGAGGAAGGTTTGATTTAAGGTTTGTTTTGGGGGAGGAAAGTGTTTATTTGCCACCTTAAAAAAAAAAAATCACACTCCACAGAGGGTGATGGAAGTTTTACCTGGAGCATATTGCATTTTTTCAGAGCTTCTGAAAATGATACTTCCCCTTACCTACCCTGAGCACTTTCAGTGAATAGCTCCCAAACAATTTTTTTTTTTTTAATTTTTTCAGCTAATGATTTGTCTATGAACTGCAAATGATTCTGTATTTTTTGAATCAGTATGGCAACTGGAAATTTCACTAGAAATAATTCTTAATTCCACTGTCATTGAAGTACAAGTATTCCCAACTTAAAATACACTTTTTGAGAGTGTTCAGTCAAGAAATGCTTCAATGCTGGATCATTACGGAAGGAAAGACAAAAGAGATCCAATAGTAGTGAAAATGAGATTCAGTTTGGAACTCTTATTGGAAGTTCTCATGCAACATTTTCCCTTGTTGCTGATTCTTTAAATGGTACAATGCGAGCAGTGCCAAGGATTTAGGTTTCTGTGATGTCAGTTACTTAACCCTCTTTAGCCAAGCACTGTGGTTCTACATACAGGCTTTCCAATTTTCTTATATCTTCTTTCCATTGTTCCTGTTTGGATGACTTCAAGGCAACTCCCATTCGTGACTTGAAAAATACTCTATTTTACAGTATGGCGTACTGTTAAGGCAGAAAAAAACAACCAAACAAGAAGACAAACCTTTTTAATAAACAGCAATATAGTGATGGTAATTCATAAAAACTCAAGAATAAATACAATTACGACACTGATTCTGACTTCTTGCAATCTGTCTGGCTTTCGAGGGGAGCTCTGTTGGGTCTGTGAGCAGAGTGGAAACCTTGTTCATGAGGCCCATGGGTCAGCTCTGTGATGGCTGGTGTTAGAAAGACTGTCTCTGGACATTGGAAAGACAGTACAGCAAGATCCCACGTTTTGGCTGGGTCAAGAGTACTGCTGTAATAAAGCTCAAAAGCTTTTAAGTGTATTAAGCTAAAATGAGGTAGGAGAAATAGACTAACTGAAGGGAAGAGAGGGAGCATCACAACTAAAGAAAATGAGAAATTAAGCAGCCTCCTAGCTTGCTGTTGGTCTCACATGGTGAAGGGACATAGAGAAGAGAAGTTGGGTCTTGTGCATCTAGAAGGGCAAGGGAGAGCAGCAAGGACGAGGTAGAAACCCATATTTCATTGGCTGAGGTAGAAATCCGTATTTCATAGAGCAGCCCATTATTCAGAGAGGACTCTGACAAAGGCAGAAAGAAACATGCCTTCTTTTCTCCAGCAGGATTAGGTAATGAGTAGGTTAGCTGGCTTTCAGCTGGGAGAGGCTGGAGAAATGTTTCAAGTCTCTTTTGGTGGCAATATCAAGGTGCTCTTTTTGGTGGCAGTGGGAATCAAAGATGGAGGAGGAAAAAAGGGAGGAGTAACAGAAGAAGAGAGGTGTTCCTGTACAATTCAAGATGGGTGGACTCAAAGGTGAGGAACTGCAGCTTTGTGAGATGAAATGTTTTTTCTCTGCATGTTAGAAGCTGAGCTCTGTGGCAGCCTCCTACTGAAATGTGTCTTCTACCTGGAGGAAAGACTGGTCCATACTTAGTCAGATCAGGAAACTGGGAGCTCTTTTTCTGTTTCTTTTTCTGTCCTAGAGTACTTGTTAAATGCATCTTTGTGGTGATATGCGGATAAGTACAGTAAAGATTCTTGGATATGTGTAATTGGAGTTATAAATAGTAAGTTATCCGAATATGGTAAAACTGACTGTTTAAAAATTTTAAATGGAAAAATCAAGTATATTTTATATGTAGAAAATACATACCAGGCACAGTAGAAGCAGCTCAATAACCCAGAAGGGTTTTTTTTCTGTTCTCAAAATATGTAAAATATATAAAAAAATACTTAAATGTCATTTTATAGGTTCCAATTTTAAAGAGAAATTAATATCTTTAAGTTAAACATGACAGCCACTTTTCAATAAGCAATGACTTATTAATGTTTTTGGATACTGAAAACTTGGCATCTGAAGGAGTGAAGTGCAGTACTAGTTCCGCTTCCTCCTTCTTTGAGTTATATAAGGATGTGTTTAAACTCTAGCTGATTCACTAAAAACCCCGGATTTTCTTTTGATGCTTTCATCATGCATTACCTTATTCATGCAAAACAAACACAGAATTCAGGAGATTTGAATAAACAACTTGTAGCTGTCCAGGCTTTTGGCTTGTGTGTTTTAATCAAACAATCTTGAGCAAAATGTTGCTATGTTACTGCTTTGTCTTTGTCTTCTTGCCTTCAACAGGACTAATTATTCCCATGCTCATGCCACTCTGCAATATGCTGTATAGATGTGTCCTAAGCAAGTTAGCTGAAGTATCTCTGTGTTGTAAACTGATTTAAGAAAGCAGGAAAGAAGAGGTACACCTCCTCTGTTCNTCCAAGAGTCTGCCTTTTCAAATGTTGTGTAGTTAACTGAAAGGTTCATCTTGCATAATCTGCAGCTTAATATAGGAGACTGACATTTCATCTGAACATGAAGAACACACACAAAACAAAGGTAGAAAGAAGGCAAGATGTCTCTGAGGTGAACTGTCGGAGGAGAACGGCACAGAGCACAAGCTGGAGAGCAACTCCAGACCTCCCTGTTTGCTATTAGAAAGTGGGTAGATTGGGATCATTTGCTTTTTATTTATAATCTATCATCTGGACTTGAATTGGGTAAAATGAGTTTTACATGGGCTCATTTGCTGGGCCTGTATTTTTCAGGATGTTTAAACATTGCCGCCAGTTCTTCTCATCATGGTTTAGAGCTGAGGTAAATGTGGGCACAAATAACTTAAGTCATCTGTGATGGTGACTGCATACTATATCCGCAGTCATTTTTTTGACTCAGGTCTTTTTTCTGTTGAGTCCAATGGTGCTTAAGACCTTATCAGATCCTCTTATAGGAATATCCAAACATTGAAGAAACCAAAATCAGAAATACTTCTGGAAACTTAGCCCTAGATACTTGACTTATCAATTAGTCAGGTATTGACTTCTGAATCTCTGATGGCAAGGTTTTAAAGGAAGCCCTTTAAAATAGTAATAGCAAGAAGCTCAGGAGACTAATATCAGTTGTTTTGGGTGACTATGTGGTTGCACTTAAAGCCACTCACCTGAATGTACCTTTCTTGGGTCATTGTTAGTGTAGGCAGTCTGCTTAGTTTGCTTTGCTCTCGTCTGCTTTTTCTGTGCTCTTCTGGGTGTAAATATATCTGGAGAAGCAGAATCTTTATTTTCTGGCACATCGCTTGCTATTCTCTCTGCCATTCAGCTGTGAATATGACAGTAACCCAACTTTGCCAGGTAGCGGCTCTTTGCAGGCTGTTTTACTGTCAGGTTCTTGGCTATCTGCATGACCAGCACTGTCGTCCTGTGGGCAGCCAGGGAAGATGTCTTCTACTCATATTCCCAGTCAAACTATGCAATTTCTGCTGCAGAGGCCAAATAGCAGCACTCGCCAAGTGAGCTATACCATGCAAAATGTGCCTTTATTTTCTGCATGCAAGTCTCTNTATTCATGCAAAACAAACACAGAATTCAGGAGATTTGAATAAACAACTTGTAGCTGTCCAGGCTTTCGGCTTGTGTGTTTTAATCAAACAATCTTGAGCAAAATGTTGCTATGTTACTGCTTTGTCTTTGTCTTCTTGCCTTCAACAGGACTAATTATTCCCATGCTCATGCCACTCTGCAATATGCTGTATAGATGTGTCCTAAGCAAGTTAGCTGAAGTATCTCTGTGTTGTAAACTGATTTAAGAAAGCAGGAAAGAAGAGGTACACCTCCTCTGTTCCACACCCAAAATATTGTGGAAACTGCAACAACTTCAGAAATTCTTGCATGTTGCTGGAGGTGGTTTCGGTTTTCACACCAGAAGTAATTTAATTTCAGCACTTAAAACCCAAAAAGCTCCAACATATTGCTAGCGTGCAAAAATTCCATGTGTGCTAAAAAACAACAGCATATGGTTGGGTGGGGTGTGACCAAAATGAACATAGTTATCACATTGTGAACTTTCTTTTTNCTTGAATTGGGTAAAATGAGTTTTACATGGGCTCATTTGCTGGGCCTGTATTTTTCAGGATGTTTAAACATTGCCGCCAGTTCTTCTCATCATGGTTTAGAGCTGAGGTAAATGTGGGCACAAATAACTTAAGTCATCTGTGATGGTGACTGCATACTATATCCGCAGTCATTTTTTTGACTCAGGTCTTTTTTCTGTTGAGTCCAATGGTGCTTAAGACCTTATCAGATCCTCTTATAGGAATATCCAAACATTGAAGAAACCAAAATCAGAAATACTTCTGGAAACTTAGCCCTAGATACTTGACTTATCAATTAGTCAGGTATTGACTTCTGAATCTCTGATGGCAAGGTTTTAAAGGAAGCCCTTTAAAATAGTAATAGCAAGAAGCTCAGGAGACTAATATCAGTTGTTTTGGGTGACTATGTGGTTGCACTTAAAGCCACTCACCTGAATGTACCTTTCTTGGGTCATTGTTAGTGTAGGCAGTCTGCTTAGTTTGCTTTGCTCTCGTCTGCTTTTTCTGTGCTCTTCTGGGTGTAAATATATCTGGAGAAGCAGAATCTTTATTTTCTGGCACATCGCTTGCTATTCTCTCTGCCATTCAGCTGTGAATATGACAGTAACCCAACTTTGCCAGGTAGCGGCTCTTTGCAGGCTGTTTTACTGTCAGGTTCTTGGCTATCTGCATGACCAGCACTGTCGTCCTGTGGGCAGCCAGGGAAGATGTCTTCTACTCATATTCCCAGTCAAACTATGCAATTTCTGCTGCAGAGGCCAAATAGCAGCACTCGCCAAGTGAGCTATACCGTGCAAAATGTGCCTTTATTTTCTGCATGCAAGTCTCTCAGACTGATAAAAGTGAAAAAAACCCAAAACAAACCAGTCCTAGTTTGACTTCTCTTTTTAGAGTAGTTGTTGATTTCCATGAACTCTGTCATCTTCTCTGGTTTCTGCTGATGAATGTTTTCACACTTTGTGCTGTTCTCCTAGTCTTCTCAAGTGAATGGTCATCCTTGAGCAGCCTTAATGATTAGAGCTTTGTCCACTTTTCTGTATGTTCTTGAAAAATGGGTCTTACAAACAACAAAATAACATCTCACATAAAAGGATATTCTTCCTGTTTCAAAGCTAAGAACTGAAAATGACTTTGAATGTCTTTGCAACTTCAGAAAAAGTTTGAATGTTAGAGTTTTACCCAGAAAGACCATTTCTCATGTTAATTATGCTGGCCAAGTCAAAGCATCTTTTTCAGAATAAAACTCAGGTTACTCTGTGGAACAACAGGGTCTGTCAACATGTGACAAAGCTTTCATATCTCAAGGGGAGGATCCAGTTGATGCAACGAAGTGTCAATCAGGAAGTAGAGCTGCAGGAAGTTAACTCATGCATACTCCAGAGTTGTCCAGATCAGATGAAGAAAGTGCCAAAAGAGGTTACCCTTCATCACCAGCTGAGAGATGAGCTGTGTATGAAAGACAGGACAGCTTGAAGGGCCCTGAATGGTGATCTCAGGAGATGTGTCCCTCAAGAGATAGAGACATGCTTCATGTCCTTGTACAGTCACTTGAGCAACTTGACATGAAAATACTAAATAAAACATACAGAAACCCCAAGAGGGAGTTTCACCAAGGAGCCCGAATGGGAATTATCCAGCCTTTTAGCAGGTGTAGGGATCTGCCTGAAAGTGGCATCATAGATTTCTCCTGAGCCTTTCTAGTAAGCCAGTAATGGATCTGCAGCTTGCCAGATAGTCTGTCATAGGTTGTCAGCCACGGCTGGGAGGAGGGACGGCAGCCTCTTTTGTTCCCATGTCAAGCATGCAGAGAAGGGACTCCTAAGTAGATAATTCAAGGGGAAACAGCTGCTGAGTTCTCAGTTCTCCATGACTCTCTAATTTTGCCTTCTTCTCTTAATGTATTTGCCTGCTGCTGGATGAATATTGCCTGCTGACAGTCGAACAAATAGAAAAATGCTGTAAACTTCATTGAAAACTACTGTGAAATGTGGCTATTTTGATGCTTACAGAAGAACAAGTTTAAAGGCTTTTCTGAATGTGTGGGGTCACAAACAGATACATTTAAACTCCTATAAAAGGGCACACTAACTTGTTTGCCACAGTCCTGATCTTTTAAGTCAAAATATGTATTACAAACTCTTCTGATTTTGTGATTGTGAAGGGATTTTTTTTTCCTTTTAAAAAGCCACAGCACCTGACATTGCTTGAATCTGTAAGAATCAAACACTTCACTTAAAAGTAAAAAAACATTTGAATTGTGGCTTGAAAATGTAAATCCTATGGGCATAAAAAGCTAGACAGTTGATAAACAACCCTCCCTACCCATTTAAAGTCATATTACTTTTAGGTTAGTATCAGGGTTTGGATATTTTGCTTGAATGTGCTTTGGTTTCTGTATCACTGAGCATACTACAAAAGTGTTCATGAACTCTAGTAAGAAAAACTTATTTTGAACATTTTGTCTCTATGAGAAACTACGTGGTACAACCAGAGCTATATAAACATATCGTTACAACCTTGCAGATAAACTCTCTGTTACCCTTGCCTGCACTGACACTGCTGTCTGAAGGATCCCATGCTTTGTTCCTGGGCCATATTGATTTTTAAGTTTTAATGTAATTTGTAATTTGTAATTTGTAACTGTTTTGATGCTGGATAGCCCTCATGCTATCGGAGGGCATTTCTGGGACTCCTAATCACGTTATCTGTCTAGTAGCTGAATATGGTATGGGGCTGTTTTGCCTGCCTCCCCTGCCGCCTAGTTTCTAGAGAATGTTTTCAGGGAGATAAAAGTACATTTGAGCCCTCTTAATTTTTGTGGCTTTATCTCCACGTCTTGTTCTCTGCCTGATGCTGGGGTGCCATGGCATGGCTTTTCCCTCCCAGCAGGAGCCGCGGGGACGTGGAGGACCGGGCCGCTGGGAGGAAGC
>VXBL01000142.1:474540-492098 GCA_013400195.1 Aramus guarauna | reverse complement strand
AGGCAGCCCCCGCTCGCTAACACGGAGGCCAGCGGCAGCCGGAGCCTGCGAGCACCGGCGTTTCCTCTCCCGCCGCTCCGCTCGGCCGGGGTCGCGCCTCTTCCCGCACGGTCGGGGAGGAGCGGGGCAGGGAGCGCGGCCGGGCCGGGGGTGCCCGCTTCAGCCGGGGGTGCCTGCCTCCTCCCGGAACGGTCACCGAGTCCTTGAGTCCACCGTGCCTGGAGTCAGGTCCTGTCACAGGGCAGGCCGAAAGCTGAAAGTAGATGAGAGCAAAGTGCCAAAAACTTCCAGAAGAATGAAATCAGCCTTCATGCCCCCACACATCCATCACAAAGGTGAAGACGGGCAGGGCAGCTGGTTTGGACTGCTTTAGCCTGTTTATTTATGGATGATTCAGAGGATAGAAGGTTGAAAGCCAAAGAGTATGTTCATATTGTCAAAATGTTTCCTTGTTTTCTCCTGGACTTCTGACAGTCTGCATGACAGGACCCTCTGTTCCAGCGTTCTAGTTTGGATCAGGAGTGATATTGTGACCCTTAGCATGTTTTGGTTCACACCACAGGGTGGTCTCAGAGCACACAAACTGGTTTTCTTTAGGATGAGGTGAAGAAACCCTTACAGAAGAAGCACAGAAGATACACTCACACCCCAAATACGCCTTATCTGCTACAACCATTAAGGCGTTCAGACTCCAGGCAAAGGTTAGAGACTAGACCGAAGAACCCCCCACCCAAACTTTCAGCCTGGATTCTCTTGGCTCCAGCTGTTTAATTGTATAGATCCACTCCCATCAGGCTGTGATATGTGGTAGTTTAAACAATGTACTGTCAGCTGAGAAAGATAGTGACCCATAAGGGAAGCTGAACACCTCCAATTTAGGTACCTGCATTTGCCTCAAGTAGGTGACGTGGATAAACCCAGTAGTGATGAAAGGCTTCTGGTTTTCGTACACACACAGGCAGTGCAGGCATCTTGTTGATGGTACCATTTGTATTGCGCACTTCTGGCTGTTCAGAGAAGAGGTTCGCGATTGTCTTTTTTTTTCTTTGCTGTTTCACTTTTATGGCATGATCTCAGACTTTGTGCAGACCCAGGCAGGTGTTTCTGCGTGAGTTATGCCAAGTTATGCCAGTTTTGAAGGCTGTTTTCAATGCAGTCCTAGGCTTGTCACCGTTCCTCTTTTAAATCCTAAGCAAAGACTGTGGGGAGCCATTGAGAAATTAGTTCTTACTCCCCTTACTTTGAAAAATAACCTCAAAGTACAGAGATCATGACGATGATGGTGCTTTCATTCTGCAAGCTCTTATCACTTACTAACTCTGGTATTTTTTGTTATAGTAAAAATATAGTAAAAATATGAGATTTCTGGAAATGAAATTTTTAGTTGCTGGGTGGAAGAGAGTTAATAATTTATTTAAAGGTTATGTTTTCTATATTCATGAAAAATTGTACTCAGTGGTATATAGACATGGATGGTAAATGCTATGAAGCATCCAAAAACTTGGTGAGTGGGCATCCAGCACCTCCTTTCTAGAACATATCCCAGGATTGCTGCTAAATACATTTAAGGTAATCTGCAAAGTCCAAAATCCTGGAAACTACCAAATTTGGGTTTCCTGCGTTATTTTGCAACTGCTGTCTGAGCTGTCTGCTGCAGTCATGGGTGGGAAAAGGATTTCATGTGATATTTCCGTGACTGTGCTGCCATGCCGCAAGGAGGATGCCATGAGGCTTCCCAGACAACTGTGAATCTGGCATATTCTAACTTCTTCAGGTGTCTGACTTTTTACTGTAGCTCTTGATCTTTCAGCTGAGGGGCTTTGAGTGAAATGTCATTTTGTTTTTAAGGAAAAAATTATAATAAGCACTTAAAAAAAAAAAAAAGTTCCAGCAGGATTTCAGCAGGACTACTAGTATCCTGAAAATTAAGCATTTTCATAAAACATTGTTGAATTTAACCTTGTTTTTTATGGTCTGTGTGATTTTTTTTAATTTGAAATTATATTAAATGAAATTGTATTGAATTATATTTTTACTGAAATATTACCCAGCTTTCCTAGCTAGCTATTTTGAAGGACCACAGAAAACTCAGAAAAGAGCCTTGTGTTAAAAATCATGTTTAAATAGTTAAGCTGTTCTCTGTGCTCCTTTATTGAATTGGGTGTCTTAACGGGGTGGCTTTGAATTGCTAGAAAATGAGTAAAAAATACTGTCATTTTTCCAAATGCTTTGTTTTTAGTGAATATAAATTGCAAATTAAATCTTAGCCTCTGAGCCTAATTTGTAATAGTCAAGGATATGCTACAAAGAGATTGTTTAAAAAAAGTTTCTTGTGTTTTATTCTTAAAGATGGATTGAAGGAAATATGTTGAAGGCAAGTTGTGCCAGCACTGCTTAACCTGCTAGTATCTTGGAGATTATTTCTGCTGGCTTTGTGGGCCTTTTCAGTGTGATCCTTGAAAATGCTAATTAATTTCAGGATTGCTGTGTGTGTGATATGCTTTGACATACACAGAAAATTAATAATAATATAATAATCTTTCTAAAAGAATTTTGAGAGCAATTTATAGTTCATGCCAGATGTCAGTTGACTGAGTAATTTAACACACTTGTGTAACTGAAGCGTAATAGCTTTTGCTAGCTTGCCATACTGCTTATGGATATGAATGACAAAATTTATGGGTTTTAGCTATGTGCATAATCCGAAAAATTCACTCCCTGTTGCAGGGAATAAGCGGTATCAAAAGTGAATGTGTTTTAATCATCTGAAACATATAGCTCAAATACTATTTTATTTGTTTAAACCAGGAAAAGACATAATTCCTCTAAAGGAAGTGCTGTGAATGCAAGACCAAGAAAATTGTTTTTGTCCTATCAGTAGCTGCAGAGACCACATCTCCATAAAAGTCGTTAAAACGGCAAAGACAGCACTGTCAGCTTAGAAATTGCACTAGAAGATCTACTAAGCCTCAGGCCCTGGGATCAAGAGTATTTCTTTCTGTGTTTGTGCCCTGTGTAATGGCCCTGAATCTTGCAGTTTATAGACCAGAATGTGACCCTGGGAATGGGGATTAGGGAAAATGGGGATCCACCTTACCAGACTTGAATGGCCTAGAAAGTGTTCAGCCTGAGCTGGACCTCCTCTAGAGCTGATAGAGAGAGACAGGCGCCTCTGGGAGGAGGTTCATCCCCAAGAGGTATGTAGGTGGACAGATTGCTCCTTGGAGGGAACGAAGTCTAAGTAAGACGGATATCTCTGTCCTTTCCTACAAATAATGGTAAACTACAGAGTTGAGTAGAGGGTATTCCCTTTACCTATCGGGAAAATGACTGGGTTTCACAATCATCCTGCAAGTTATAACACTGAGCATTCTTAATTTGTTCTAATTTTACAAGAAGTGCCGTACTTAATTGGTTTTTTTTCACCCTTTAAAGCAAAGCATCTCCTTCAGCGCTAAGTTCATTATAAAGTGTCCTAGAAGCTCATGTCCATAGTGCTCCCTGCAAAGTGATGGCTCACCCTAGGGTATTGGCAGGTCTTCCTGGATCTCCACTCTGCTGCCAGCTTCACTCTTCTTTTTCTCTCTGAGGAAGGATAAACCATGCAAGGTGTCACTAAGGTTAACAAATATGGGACTTGCCAAGCTAAAATAAGTGAAGTAACCACTTTGGAGGGTAAGGAAAGGATTTACAAGTTCAGTTCCTGCCTGACTGTCATTGGTTTCCTTCAGCTGAGACTCTGTAATCCCAGCTCCTATAGAAACTGAAGTGTGCTGGATTGAATCCTGAGGTTTATTTTATTTTATCTTTGGTTTTGGTTGTTGGGTTTTTTTGGTGAGTTTTGTTTTTTTTTTTTTTTAAGCATGTTTATGCTTCCCTTTTAGTTTTAAAAATAGCAGCTGAGAATATTATACCACAGAATTTCCCACACATGCAGTTAGATGCCCAAGTATATCTTTGAATTAGAAGTCCACAGGTAGAAGTCAGAGGAAGTGAGAGGAGGAGGACTGGAAGTGAATTGGTTTAATCATGAAGGGATGAGAAGTCGGTGAGCAGAGACCACATTATCTACTCCACTTGCTCTCCTGCACTGAAATCCCACTGACCTAGAAGAGCTGTTACTCAAGCCACCAGCAAGAAGGCACATACTGTCCATGACATCTCCAAGAAACCTTACAAGGCTTATGAATGTATTGGGTTGTGATTGCTACTTAGTGTAATTTCCTTCAGCTTCTCACAACTTTTGTATGTATGTGTTTTTTCATCTGAGGTTAGTAGTCAAGAGGCCCTTAAGCGTAGCCCACACATGCAGTGCCTAGTAGGAAGGGACCTTGGCCTTGAGGACCTTCTGCAGTTGAGATAAAAAAGAATGGTCACAACATGTGCTTAGGCTGTTTAATGAGTCATTTTCTAACTTTTCATAGGAAACATTTGACGTCGTTATCCTATTGACACATGCTATGATAAACTGCCGGACGCTCAGAGGGTTGGCTAAAGAGCAGCATTTCCCACCAGCAGCTGATGCTCTATAAGGCATCACAGTCTATACATGCTCTATAAGCTGATCACAAACAACACCTAGGCATTCATACCCATGCACAAAAGCAAGGGCTTAATATGGGGAAAGTAAGGGTAATCTTGCAAGTACTGCTCAAATTTTATTGGCTTGTACATGAAACTGGTCATGGCACCATAGCATGAGGCAGTCTGTCTGTCTTCTTCTCCTCAAAAACTATGCTCCAGAGAATGCAAGTAGGCCCTGTGCATAAGCACTGTAAATCTGTAGTGCCTATAAACCTATATGTTCTCACCATACCTGATGGACAGATTTTAGCATTTTCAGATGGGGTTATCTAGGCATTGTTAATATGAGAGCTAAGTAAAGCTCTGGTTCTGCTGTCTTTGTCTGAGTAGGTTTGTCAGCATCACCATAAAGCTCAATAACATCTTTGAGGCAAAACCTGTCTTTGATTTTGATTTGGGATCTTAAGTCTAGCTCAGAGACTCCTCTCATGAAGGTGAGAGAGGAATACTGTTTTTCCTGTCTGTCTGAGACCAGAAAAAGTAGGAAGTAGACCCATATTCTACAGGCAGGACTTTGGTTAGCTCATGATGCTCCAGACAGCCTTTATCTTGTTTATATCTTCCTGCAGATTTGCCTGAAGTCAGTAGAGATGCCTACAAGTACATCAGTGCAAACTTTCTTCTGCATAACAAAGACAATTTAAAAACAATTTTCATTCCTTGTAACAATATCTGTGTTTGCTTAAATTATAATGTTGCAGGATTCTTGTTAGACACGACATGATTGATAGTTTTGATAACAAGCTTGAAAATCTGCCCGGTGTAAGTCATGCCTTCTGCATTATTCTGACTGGAACCGTGTGCTGTGGTTCTAAGAAGTAATTTTCTTGTTTATTGTAACAGCCCATTTAATGGAACTTTAATGAAGAGCAGTCCTTATGGCAATTTTAGGTTTTGTGTGTAGGAGGAATATTGGATCGACGTAATCTTTAACATTTTTAACTTGGGATTTTTATTGGTGTGTTAGAAGAAGGGCTGTGTTTCCAGTCTACTTTTGTGGCAGTGCCACAAATTAAATGCAGTTTCTGGAGAGAAAAGGACTTGCCAAATGCTGTCCTCATAGCAGGAGAGGCTATGTGAGTAGCTGCAACATCAGGCTAACTGACTTGCAATGGCATGTTTCTTTTTTTACTTCTGAGAGGAGAGAGGCTGTGTTGGGTTTGAGAAAACTGTAGTCGTGAGATTTGGCAGAAGTAAGGTGCTCTCTTGTGTGCATGTATGTGTGTATAGAGGCTCACTCCCCCCATCAATAACATATGAGAAGTGTCATTTTTTTCCTCTGATATGAAACAAGCATGAATTTGGAGATTTTAGCACATCTTCTAAAAAAAAACTTGCTTTCTGGCCAGCCCCACTTTATTAAGCTGGCATATTTGTACCAAACAGGGAGTTCTGAAGTTGACTAGGGATGTTCCTAAGATTGCCACTGCCATTATAAAGCTGAAAATCTAAAAAAAGGATAAATCCCTTTTGTGTGGCTAGTAGAACTGCTTAGTTTTACATATGAAATGCATATCAAATGCATTCAGATATTTTCTTTTTCTTCTGAGCACTTCTGAACTAGGCCTATTCTTCAGGGCATTTGTTAAATTATGTCATTTAGGAGCTTACAGATAGTTCCTGGGCCATTGCAAAGTGTGACCAGTTATCAAGCTTTAATGTAAAGTTCTATGTGCCTTTTCTCAGTGACAGTGTCGTTTTTTCCCCACCCCCTTACATGGTTCCTTGTTGCTTATTCCTTCTTTGTGCTTTTGTCCTTGTACAAGTACAACTTGTTGTGGTAGTATATGCTGAACTGTAGGAGGAGAACGCCTGGGTTTCACAAGAGCCCTGCAAGTTATGAGTGGGCCCTCAAACAGGAGATTCCTGTTGCAGCTCCAGCACTGAGAGAGCCCTGGGAGAGAGGGAGTGCACGGCTGGGACCACTGATGGAGAAGGTGGAAATGCCCTCACCCTGCCACTGTCAGGAAGAGAAGAACACCTAGCGCTGTGCTGGAGCACACCTGGGGTAGTTGGGGTGGGGATCAGGCTGCGAGGCTGGTGGTGATGGTCCTTCTCCCGTGCTGTACTGGCCGTGGACTGAACTGTTTCCACAGCCCCTCCGCTGCACCACTTCTGAAGTGCTTGGTCACAGAATTTATCCCATTCTTGAATTTAACACACATGTTTTTTTGCAGAAAAGAAGGGTAACTGGTGGAGAGTGTTTTAGGAACTTCTGTTTACACTCAGGGAGCCTTGTCTGTCTGAGCCTTAAGAGAAAGGAGGACGCTTTGCACGGGCAAATACCAGTTTGTTCCTCGTACACACACACACAGAGATGTGCGCACATTCTTACTTACCACTTACAATCCGCTCCAGCAGCTATTCACAATGCAATCAGTGGTTACAAAACCACAACAGCAAACTGGAAGCTGAGTTGTATGTTGCTATGGATATGATCGTTTGCCTAGAGGAGTAGGTAAAATTTTCCAAAATCATTATTTATGTGCTCAGAGGATGACTCTTTTGTTATGAACCTGATTCTCTGAAGTGGTGTCCTTCTGAAAATGAGGGTCTTCAAACCCGTCTTAAGCCTCAACTATCAAAACCATGGAGCCATCGTTCAATGTCCTGCTATTTGTTGTCTTAGTGGTAAAACCAGAGAAATGTGTGAAAGAATATGAGAGCAACACTGTATTGTGAAGACATATGAAATAGAATTGTTTATTAAGAAGTGTTTCTTAATACTACTTTAAATTATTAGGCTGGTTTGAGAAGTCACTTACCTTTAAGAATGTACTTAAGTGTATGTTTAAGTGCTTTCCTGAACAGAGATATTTTCCTGAGCTGATTCAGTAACAAAGGAACTGAATTAGAACTAAAAGTAAACAGCAAATATATCTTTGGACTTCAGTAAGTTAAGTATAATGGAAGCACTTTTAGTTAGGTAGAAGGAACAATAGGAAAAAAACATAGAATGAAGCATTTTGGAAGATTTTTTTTCTCTTCTTCTTTTATAAATCCACTATTTTAAAGGTTCTCTAGGCCTCTTTGTTTTAGTAGATGTGTTATGAATGTATGTGTGTGTATAAACACACACACACATATGTGCATATATATCCACACTATGTGCATATGATGTCAAAGTGTAACACATGGGAATAAATAAGCATGTAGCCTGCAGACATGATGCTGTAGCCTGAAAAGGTGTAGCCTGAAGAGGTGAGAGCTGACAGGGAAATTTGGCTATACAATAGCACTTTCCAACAGCGTGCTTGACTAAGTTTTCCCGGTCTCCCCTTTCTGAACCCCTTTCAGCCACACTAAGAAAAAAAGGGAAAATTCACAAGCCACCCAATTTATCCCAGTGCTAAAGTGGACTGTGTAGTGATAAGCATTAAATACAAATTTAATTTACATTGACTGCAGCTAAATTGGGAGAGTTCTTCACACTGAATATCCAGATTTTCTCATTATGCACATGCCAGTCCCCGGAGCCCTCCTTAGAAGTTCGTTAGCAGCTCTGATCCCTACAGAGCTCTTAAGCTCCATCTCTGCCCATACAGAATTTAGAAAACGTGTGGCTTTGGATAATTGCCCATACATTAGGCTGTCCTGATTAAGCAGTCCCTACTGTCCCTACTTTGCTATAAACAGAATTGCATCATATAAGTAGTAGAGAGCAGCAAAGAGAATCACACAAATTAGATCCTGAAAATGTAATGTTTGTAATGCTGCTCCTCTGCCCTGTCAGTGCTTGACCCGCAGAAATACTTGGATCAGTTTCTTCTTAATCACTTCCAATGAGAGAGGTTCCATAATAACCAGTACTGCAGTGGTCACAGCTTTCTTACACCGGGAACTGAGAAACTTTTGGTGGAACTTAAATAAGCTGTGCTCGTGCTTCCCCAACCCTGGCACTGGTGACACGACCTGCTGAAGGGCCGTGTGATGTGTGTAAACATCTGCTGCTTCGCTCCTGCCAGGGTAGGCAGGTCTCAAGAACTTTAGACAGGTAGTCACTGAAGCCTAGACTGAGTGCCAGTACTGACATGTTGGCTTACTATCCCTGGAGTTGTCAATGGTGAGAACCAGCTGTTAGGTGGAAGGTTATAAATATTGTGGAATTCAGATGTGAGTTGTCTGGCAATTGCTGTGTCTGAGGCTGCTGGTGTGGTTCTGCAGGTCTCCCGTGCCGTGCTGTCTTCTCAAGCCCTCCCAGGAGCTGCCTGCAGGAAAGGTAGTCGAGCCTATTGCATCGTATTCAGAAGAAAAAAAGAGATGTGGGTAAATAAACTTCTTAAAATTATTTTTGCTTGTTTCAGTAGTTGGGCACCCCTGAGATGGTATATTGAAATAATATACTAGGTTCCTGTCCACAAAGCTGCGATCTCTTTAGACATGCAGATTTTTCTCATAAGCAATGACGTTTTCCAAACACCTTTAAAATAATTCATAGTCACCAGCCCTAATATAGAAGACTTTTAAGTAAAGCATGTCAAGTCAATTTTCCTTATTAATCTTAGTCATATTCTTAAGTTCTTGCTGTGCATTTTTCATTTTATTTTTCTGCAGCTGCTTGTTTGAGAGACCTCAGACAATTTTTGCCCCTGTTAAAGAACGTCTATTTCATTAGATTTTCTCTCATTGTCAGGCAAACTAAAAAAGTAGGAAATTCAGTTCTACTAAATAAGGTCTCCAGAATCTCTCCAGCTTTTCTTAGTTTATTTTTTTTTCCAGAACCTTCAGGAAACATGATCTGCTAGTGTGATGTCTGCTAATCCCTCCCTGCCATTGCAATCACTTTCTAAACATTTTGGCTCTCAGTAGGGGGAGGAGGACATGGCAACTCTGCGTGCAACTCAAGCATTTCAGTTCCAATCCATCTCACCTGAGGACAGAAGCTTAATTTCACCCAGCTTTACTCCTGATGCTGAACAGTGTTGATGGTAAAACCCCACCTTGTTGTTCTCAGGTGGAAGAGCAGTGGCTGCTGGTAGGACAGTTTCTAAAATTAATGACAATATAGGAATTGTGCTATATGATGCAAACACAACAGAGAAATGCAGAATTTCGGATGGGGAACATATGCAATACTGTTGTGCATTGTATTGAATTTGCGTACATTAATGGGTGTATATTTAACAATAAAGTAATGTCTCTGTATAATTCTAGCAGATTCAAAGTCAACTTTCTACTGCTCATTCTGTAGGGATTTTTCAGAAGAACTTCAAAAGATCAGCCATCTTTTGCTTTCATTGATAAGGTTGTTCTGATTCAGCTCTGACATTTGTAGTTGCTTCACAGGAGTCATTATTACCTTTTCCTGCCTGGATTCAGCTCCTGCTCTCCACCTTTATTGGTCTTTCTGAATTCCAGGTCTGGATGCACATAAGCAGAAGGAAGAATTTGTCTTCCTGTTCCTTAAGAGCCTGTCGTATCCTCTCCTTCAGGGCAGGCTTTGGGCTGAAATTGCAGTCCCAGTATTGAGGGTTTATCCCCGCTCACCATCTCCTCTGCTCTTCATCCTAATTCAGATGGCTCAAGGAATAAATATGCTGCGGTCGGGAATCCAACAGACACAGCTTCCTCTGACATGCTCAGCAGATGTTTCAGTTTTCAGCAGAAAAAGGCTCTTCGAAGGCATTCCTTATTCTCTTGAGACCTGTCTCTGGTTCTTGCTTGCTGGACAGAATTGTTCTTACTTTCTGAGTGCTTGAATAAATTGGACAAAAACACGTGCTTGTGGAGGAATAAAAATCTAGTGATTTTTGTGTTTGCTCACAAAATGTTGATGTTTGCTGGAAAGAAACTTGCCTGCACAAATGTCTTAAATGGAACTTAAAAGGATGAGCATACGCATACTGAAGAAAATGCGTTATAATTTTTTTTTTTTAAAATGTATGTAATCTTCACAGTTCTGTTGCTCTTTGAACTAGTTGTCTCCTTTCTGTGCTTCTCCATATTGCGGTATAAACTTCTGAGGTTGCAGAAATATTTCTCTTCACTTAAGTTAACACGGAATATCAGCCACAATCTTCATAATAAATACTCAGTTTCTGTATTCCCCTAATATTCCAGGCACTTTTGCAGTTTCCATGCAGATGAGCTTGCGTAGTCTTTCATCTTTGCTCCTTCACATCCCCACGTGAGCCATAGAGTAACGTTCATCTTGCGGGCTCATGTGTTATATCTGGAAAGGCAGCAGCATTTGTAGTTTAAGATGGTAAAAATAGTCAGGAGTTTTCAGTTCTAACCTCTTGTTTTCCTGTATTTAGGGTTTCCTCAAACTTTTGCATCCTGAGGTGACTTTTCTCCAATGCTTGGTCTCCAAAATTGAGGGAAAATAAAAACATTTTTATTACGTGAAGGTTTTGTATTGCTGAAGCTTGTAACATGATGTAACATGCCTTTATAGACTGTTAATTGTTTGAAAATTGATTAATATTAATACAGTTGATACCTGGGGTGTGTGTATCTATCTATCTATCTATCTATCTATCTATCTATCTATCTATCTATCCATCCATATTTTTGAATCTATATATCCCTGTGTGCGAATCACCATGCAGACAAAAACAATATATTTGAGCTCTGATGTGTGTTTAATCATAAATGTCCAAGAATTATGGTTCTTTGATTGCCTGCAGTTAGTTGAACATAAACCTTGCTAAATGTTCTTCTGTCAGTCCACAAAATCTATGAACAAATTATCTTTGCATTTTCCTTATCGCTTTGCTTAAAATCAGAAAATTTAATGAACAGAAAAGCTTTTGAATCCCTTGATTTAGAGAATTTATTTCCAGCAATGTTAACAAAGCTGTAGCATACCCTGATTTTCTGTTCCTGTAAGCTTACAGTATTATTGACATATAGAAGTCTATCTTATTATGCAAGTTTTGCATAATGACTGAAAGAACACTTCAAAGAAGAACAGAGGGTTATTTGTATAGCAGTGCGTTTAGGATTTTTTAATAAATTTTTAAAAGAAAAGAATGCTGATTCATTGAAACCAGACAGTGAAACAGTGCATTCTGATAAATTACCCAACTCAAAAATACCTTGAATGAATAAGTTAAACCACCTTGTTGACATTTTATTTTATTTGAAAATATTTCTTTCTTTTCGTTTCTCTGTTTCTCCCTGTTTCTCTTTGATTCACCCTGTTTCTCTCTATCTCTTCCTCTCGTCCTCTTTCTCTCTTGTTCTTTCTCCTTCTTTCACTCATTTCTTCTTTCAAAACTTTTATTTTACAGTTGTCCTAGATTTAGAGCTCATACATACATTTGAAATATTTTCCTTGATCCATGCTGAGATCTGTTATTTTTTTTCTTTTTTTTTTTTCTTTTGAGATTTGAACATGTTAGAAAAAAAAGGATCAGAATAATCTTCCTAGTACATTAATTCAGTTACTCACTCTTAAAATCAGTTCCCCCCCGCCTTCACCCCTTATGAGAAGGTTGTTTATGAAATTATTTCCCTTTATGCTTAGATTAAATTTTTGTGGTTTTTTTCAAGGTAACATTAGTGCTAGCATCCTGTAGTACAATTAGTCCTTTGCCTATCCCAATGTTGTTTCTTCTCAGATATTTGCCAAGAGCCATCATACCTCCCCTCTGACTTCACTTTGCTGAGCTGACATATCAAGTTATTGTGATCACCTCACGGACCAGAGGTTCTTCATCCTCTTTACTGTCTTGGCAGCTCTTTGCCTGCCCATAACTGATGAGATTGTACATGATATTCCCAATGAAGGCTTGCCTGCACCTAGGGTTATAGTATAAAATGATTTCCTCTAATAACATCCCATTGGCTTTTTTTTTCCAGGTGTATATCACACACCTGGCATACAGATATTATGCAACCAAGCGATACTCCAAATCTTTTTCCTCCCACCGCCTCCAGCCATTTGTAGTCCTTATTTATAACATGAAACAGTTTCATGAATTCCAGAGCATGATCTTCTATATTCTCATGCGACATTTAATTCTGTTTCCATTATTCTTGGTCCTTAAAGTCATTCTGTTCTTTCTTACATAATATTCCAAAAGTCCTGCAATTTTCATAAGTCAGGAAAAGTGTTTCTGGGCCATCTCTGCTATTAGTATGCATTTCTTCTCTTAATGCAGAATTAATGCTCTATTTTGTGCATGTATACTATTAAGAAGCCCCTGGATGCATTTAATTGACTGCACTAAATGCGTAGTGTGAACCGGCTTGGTCATACCCGTTACTTGTGTGAGTAGTTTGACACGTATGAACCTTCAGCTCACATGGATTCAGCCTTCCAAAAACGTCTGCCCTATCCTGGCAGTCAGGGGGCCTCTGAGCGTGTGGGGGGTCTCACCCCGGTACGGAGCTGCGGGTCCTGAGCACAGCTGGGGACTGCAGTATGTGCTGCAGCGCCATCGTAAATCAAAACTTTGTGTAGGGAAGGATGGAATTCCTTTCCAAACTTGTATCGTGTCCTATGTTGCTCCAATCTTCATCCTCTTTGTTTAAAGCTTGCTCTTGGTCTTAAGAGTGCAACATCTCGCTAAAAAGTCAAGCTTACTAAAAATCAAGCTTGTGAACACACAAGAAGATCTGCCTGAACAAGCACATACGTTGTTTCAACCATGATAAAATTAATACTGCCTTCTTCTTACCTGACAGGTTAAAAAGTCAGGATTTCTAACTATTACTTAAATGCTTATGACCTGAAACCTACACTTGCTTTCATTGGTTTGACTAAGGCAGGGAATCTGACATTTTAATTGCTTGAAACTGAGCAAAAGAAATGCAAAGAAGCAAACCCTTCTGATTTTTCTGTTTTCTTTTGGGGTTTTGGCACTCATTTCAAGAAAATTATTTATTCTGATTGGCCTTTAGAGTTCTGTACAGAAGGGAGACAAGGAACTATAAATCTTTAAAATAGGTCAACATCTCACTAATTATTGCTTTAATTAGTGACAGCTACATCATTTTTTTTTTATTATTATTTTGTTCAATTTAATAGGAGTCAGAGATATCCCAATTTTGTTAATTTGCAAGAAGTTGTGCCCTTGGTTTTTAATGGACTTCACTCAGTCTTGTCAGATTACCTGGAAGTTTATATGGTAAAAAATTTAAATGCTGCACCTTTAATTTTCCTGTCACAACTGCGCTTTTAGTTTTATCCACAAATATTAGGAGAATGACCATATATGGTCTAAAGAAAGAACAAATATCAAAAAAGTTCTTAATTAGGTTTTAAAACAACAGTGTGAAGGTACGAGCTTTTTACAGGGACCTGTATGCTGGCTGAAATATGTTGTCTTAGTTGATTGCCTCATACTCTGGATGTATAACAGTAAATCAAATAACGAATCTTTAAATGGTCAAAAAATACTTTAAATACCTCTAATAGATCTAGTTAGTGCAATCTGATTGGTGTACAGAGGGAATTTTAGGTTCAGAAAAGACTGAATGCTTCTTTTACACAGGTTATACAAAATGACATATCACTGTGGTGTGTCACAACCCTCTGAAGCAGGGAAGACCCGTGTATGTTAGGTTTTCCCACATTCCAAGCACTATAAAGATGTCTTCAAAAAATTCTGTAATTCACTGCTAGAATTGCTAAGAAATTAGTGCGATTATCTTGCTTACTAACTCCTTCACCAGATGCATTCATTAAGATCAGTTTAAATGTACACTAGTTAGCTGCTGTGAATAAAATATTTCATTTTATATTTTCTTGTACACAACACTTGCACAAATATTGTTCATGACAGAGTTAACAACCTTAGAGTGGATTTGAAGTAATTTTCCACAAGTATTAAGTGTGTATTTAAGTTAATATTATTTAACACACAACCTGTACTTTCACTGCCTAATAAGCAGAATTA
The DNA here is from genome assembly GCA_013400195.1 of Aramus guarauna. NCBI lineage: Eukaryota > Metazoa > Chordata > Aves > Gruiformes > Aramidae > Aramus > Aramus guarauna. The sequence continues at coordinate 477,666 of VXBL01000142.1, read as the reverse complement.
CTTTAATACGGCAAATTATAAACCAACCTTAGCATTAACAGTACATGAAGTTAATTTGGTAGTTTCCTGGTGCTAATCAAATTGTCCTTAAGTTACATTTTCAAATATTTTATAGCAACAGTGTATCTCAAATTTCTTCTTCTTCTCTGTTTTCTGATTGAGGGACTTCTCTAGTCAGATTTTTTTAAGACTACTTCAGACATGCAAATATTTAATATTAAGAAGTGCTGTACTCAATACCCACCATACTATTAAAGTAATTCCTGATAAAGAGAGAATTAATTCGAGTTAGATTGCAAATTACTATCTCTATTATCTCACTCCTTAGTTATTGCAGTAATTTATCACTATCAGCAGAGCTGAGTAATACAAAAGAAATGTAAGGAATTTTGCGCAGAGTGTGAAAATGAATCTTATGCCATACCTTGCTGGCTGGTTCATCCACTCTCCTGCACCGTGGCAGTCACGATCGTGCACCAGGCCTCGAAGCGCCGGACGCGGTGCTTCTCCTCTGCATCTCTCAGTGGAGGCATCGAGGGAAGACCCTGCTTCTGGGCAGGCTCTGCAGGGTGGAGGCAGTGGGAGAGAGCTTATTCTGCTGGAAGGCTTGCTTTGCTTATCGCCTGACTTACCTGCGCTCTACATCTTTCTTAGCCACCACCTTGAAGACAGGACAGGTGAAACAAAATGAAATGCTGGCATTTAATCAGCCTGATTTGCACGCGAAATCTAAAGCTTCATTTGAACTTTCTGAAGAAGGCTGGCCTGTCTCTGTAACTGGGCAATACCCTGACTTTGCCTCTTGCTAGTACAGGACCATTTGTCTCTGCATGAAACTGATGCCCCAGACTGCCTCGACAGCTGTAGTAGGCAGGGAGTAACCCCTTTCCCTTCATATTTTCATGTCATGGCAGCTATTCTGCAGCGCTGGATTTACATGAGAGGGATAGCCTTGATTTCCATTGGGCAGGCACGAGACGATAACTTTTTCACACTCTACATCGCAAAACATTTCGAATGACACACATTTTTGATTCGAAACGTTACTTCTAAATTATTCATACTTGAAGTTCTTCGAGTTCCGCTGCGGATGCACAGAAGGAGCGTGGAGCTGCACAGGGCTATGCCGGACTTGCGCTGCGCCGGGTTTGCGCTGCGCCGGGTTTGCGCTGGGCTGGGGGCCGGGCGTGGCCGCCAGGGGGCGCCGCGGTGGCGGTGGCCGGGCAGAGCGTCCCGCCGCGCCCCCGCAGCCCGCCCGGCCCCGCCTGGGCCAGGCCCGGCTCCCGCAGCTCCGGGCAGGTGTCGCTTCAGGAAGGAAAAAAGAAACAATCATTAAAAACCAACCAACCAACCAACCACCAACAACAATTTAAAAAGCGGGACTATGCGTTTTAACGCTTTTACCTGCAGAGGGGGCTGGCAGGCAGCATTCCCCGTGGGAAGCCATGATTGAGTTAGTCTCGGAAATCAGGCTACCCCGAGGAAAAACTGCTGAGAGCAGGGTTTTCGTTCCGTTTTCAGAGCAGGAAGGAAAGTGATGAATATTAAATGGAGGTTACTTTCAGATGCTGCCACCAGAACCTCAAAGTCCTACAGCAGCAATATGACATCAGAAGGGGAAATGCACAGCTCTGGATAGTATGGTCCATCACCTAGGTCTTCAGACCCTGCTTACATCCATTTTTTATGTGCTACATCATCATCACCACCGTTATTATTGCAGTTTAGAAGGCAGCAAGGTTCCCTGTCTGGAAGTTTTCCAAAAGAAAGCTCCATCTATTCCAAAGAAAGTTCTATTTCTTTCCAAGCATTAAGAAATATTTTAAAGCCGACATTGAGAGATTGGCAGTGGCAGGTTCACTTACATATTTATGTTTCTTTTGCTATGGAATAATCTAATGTTTATAGCGAATCTTTATCATTGATTTCCAAGAAGAAAGAAAGAAGTGAGTTGTGGCAGACATAATGCCTTGATGGTGGTCAGCTCAGATTTGTAATCCTGCACCACGTTTAACTGAGGGCTTCAGGTCAGTCGGGACACATTGCATTTAAAAACCCTTCCTGATCTCTGCCTGTGTAATGGTCAATCTCAGCTGCAGCTCATCCTGGCTCACACATGAGCAGGCAAAGACAGACTTTTCTCTGTTCCCCGCGTGGCTCCCCCGAGATCCTGGAAAGCTCTGGGTCTTACAAAGAAAATATAAGCAAGAAGCAATGACGGATAGAAATTATAACTATCTGAGGCTGCATAAACACACATAAATGTGCATAAGTGTGTGCAGGTAGATGTATATATGTGTGCAGGTATCTCAAAGCAAGAAATGAGAACAGTTATGCAGCATGGCAGGAGCAGACAACATATTGGGAGACACTCAACCCCAACTCACTGAGCTGGGGGGAAAGGACAGAGTAGCCCATGTGCTTCATCTGTCTGCTGGACCATGCAAGGACGATTACAAGGAGATGAAGAGGTGAGAGGCTGGGGAGAAGGCAGGAATTGTCCCCTTTACCTCTTTTCGGAGAAGGGTGATCAGTCCGATCTGCAATCCAGCCTCATAAAAAAGCCACTGCGATCAGTGCTGTCTGCTGAGCACAAGAGCAAAGCCTTTCCACCTCGGGGCAGATAGTATTTTTATCACTATTGTTCTTAGGGTTATTACTGTTACTTAGCTGTTTTGCCTTATTTAGTCTTTGAGAGCATCTCCTGCCCTTGCTGGCTATGGCCACTGTTTGATGGAGAGCAGTGCAGAATTAGGCCGCGGAGACGGCTGCGGATAGACCCTGGACGGGAGTGGGACAGAGCCACTGCAACACCTGCTTCAAACACGACTGTTTCAGATGGGGAGAGGAGGCGAACTTGCCAGCAGGGATGCGCTGGGAGACCCACCCAGGGACGCCGTCGGGGCAGCGGCTGTGCACCACGCACAGGTGGAGGAACAGGCCGACCCACTTTGCCTCCCCTCTCCGCACCGCTGCCCTGCCGGCCGCGTATTCCCCTCCCTTTCAACCCCGTTGAGATGCTCGGCTTTTCTTCCTCCGGGGACGCTCCCGCCGCGGCGGCCACCCGGTGCCTCCGGGACGTTCCTGCCCGGCCGGTGCGGGCCGTCCCCCCGGGCCGCGGCGGGA
>VXBL01000142.1:429153-464611 GCA_013400195.1 Aramus guarauna | reverse complement strand
TTTTTTTTTTTTCTTTCTTATGCCTAGTAAACTCACAAGACACAAACCTGCAAACACAAGGCACAACCAAACACCCAAACATCCCAGCCGCTTGGTGACATGTGTAAGTGGATGCCACAGAGGAATGGAAATCCATGTATAACAGGCCGGAGAAAGCAATTAAACAAAACTCTGCGATCTGGAGGCCTCTGATCCATCTAGCCGTGTTCTTACCCAAAGGCTCGACAGCTACAAGAGTTATTTATCCACATGGCTAGAGTGCAACTAAATGCCTAGGTCAGAATGAGAAATGTGGTTTGGGCCCTACAGGTAAATCAGAGCAAGTCTATGGAGTGGCATTTGCCCTCCTTGGTGGCTGCGGGTGAACTCTTTGTTTGGAGAGTGGGGAAGGGGCCAGCCTGTGAGGAGATAAAAGCTAAGCTTGCCTAATCAAGGCAGAAATAAACTAAGAGATTTCAATCTTCTGCCTTTTTTAATTTTTTTTTTTTTTTTTTTTTTTTTTTGAAAGGAGCAACACTCTCCAGTTGGCTCCTACTCAGAAAAAGAGGATGCTTGAATACAGTTATTTTTAGGAACTGCAGCGATATGTAGTGTGCATTAAAGCTTAGTGATATGCTAAGAAATGAAAGAAACCTCATTTTCCCCCTTAAATCACTAGGGAAGTGGTTCCCCAGGAAAAATGTGTTGTGCAATTAAAAAAAAAAAGTGTTTATTAAGAGAAAATGTTTGTTTTCTTAGGTTTATACAGAAAGTCTTGAGCAGGAGAATAAAAGCCCAAATCCTAGGAGTTTTCATGAAATTCAGTTAAGAGAAAAAAAAAACAAAACCCGTTAAGGATGGTTGTTTCCCCAAATGCAAAACATCAGGGAGGAATCTGAAAAGAGCTTTACTTTCTGTGCAAAATCTCCATTGTTGCTTGGCAAACAATGGGAGCTCTGGGCGACTGGAAGGCTGTGAGAATGAATAGGGAATCCGCAGGATGTGTGCGGGTCAGTGCTTGGGGTCTCTGTCCTAAAGCCCCTTTCTCAGCTTGCCACAATAAAGTAGCACAAGGTTTAGTCTTTCCTGGGTCACCGGCCATCTTCTATTATTCAACACTTCACAACAAAAAACACTTATTAATCAGCGCTGACCAGAGGGAGGCCCCTTTTGAAACAAGAGAAGGGGAGAAAGAGAAGGGGGGAGAGAGAGAGAAAAGAAGATTGAGAAACCCTGAACAGACCCTCCCAATACAAGAGCAACCATAGGCACTTTCTCAACTGGCCAAAGAGATTTTTTTTTTTTTTTTCTTTTTTTTCCCTTTTTGCCACAACAAAGTTTCCAATCAGGTCAGAGAGGACTGGACTTTCCCCCCTACCCCCACCCCTGTTTTCCCTCTCACTCTCTTTCCTTCTTGCTCTGAAGATGATGGAGACTTTGTTTTGCAAGTAAGGATGGCTTTGGGTCAAATTGCCAAGGTCTGATCCTAGAGGTGTATCCTTGCTATATTGGAAGATAAGGCTGTTTCTCATCTGGGCCTCAACTCTGGAGATGGCGTAGGAGAGAAGAGGTTTGCTTGTGGGGCGTTGCTCTCGTGCTTTAAGAGCTGATGGATGAGGTGTCAGGGCGGCAGTTGTATGAGGACTTGGTTCAAAATGGTATGAGAGAGAGTCAAATGTGCCATTTATTGACTCTGCTGAGGGCAATCGTGGGCTTGTTGTTGTTGATCCTGATTTTCTAGCACTAGATGTTGCAAAGGGCTAAACGGTGAGCTTTGGAGTGAAAAGGAACTGATAGATTTAAGAGAAAAACTTTGTACTGCTCTGTGCAAAAGAGGATTCAAAGGCAGCAGTGAAAAGGGACCTTAAAGGACATAATAAGTGATAATTTAATTCGCAGGGGGAGGCGGGGAGATTTTTTTCTCTTTGTTGCCTTCTGATAATTTTTTTTGGATGTTTAATTATTCTTAAATAAGTTGGTGCTTCTGTGTAAAGAAATATGCATAGATTGTCACACAGCCCACATGATGATGTTCATGCCTCTTACCCCCATGAAAATGATTCAAATAACTTTGTACAGAGAAGTTCAGTTTGTTGGCTAAAACTATTTTTTGAGTGGAGAACACAACTGAAAAATCAAGGTAGTTCAGACTTTGTTAACAGTACAGGTACAGATGTACCTAAGAGAACGCAGCAATTTGTACTATTTTTTTTATTTAACAAATGCATAAAGACAGCAAATATTGAATCCCCTGTGGATTACCTGAGAAAATGAAATTGTTCTCTCAAGAAAAAAATTAGTCCACAAGAAAGGTAAAAACTTACTTTATTTTTTTTGCTGACTTAATTGTGTGTGCGCGTGTGTCGGGGGGGTGGGCTTTTTTGTTTGTCTGAAGTCGATGTGCACGTTTTAGCTAGGGTATATCACTAAATAGTATGAACCTAAGGAAAAGCTGTTCCTTAAGCCCTCTGAGTATGGTACTTTGTAGCACGTAAGCTGCAACTAGTGCACCACAGAACTCCTCACTAAAAGGTTTTGTTAGTGGAAACCAGAATAAAGTGTTATTTGGGGGGGGGGGGGTGGTTTGCCTCTGTGGTGCTTTACCACAGTTTGCATTGCAAACACCAGGTTGCAGTTCACATTTTGTTCACAGGAAAAGTATTTTACTTAAGTGCTTATAGTAGAGTATTCTCTCTTTTCCCCTCAAATATTGCGTTACTCAGATTTTGCAGAGCTTGATGTTCCAGCAATGGAGTAATCAAGTGTTACCTAAATTATTTAAAGCCTGGGATTAAAGGCCTTAGCTCTGAGTGCTGACAAGCTTTCAAATGTAGCCTGGGAAAAGTTTTGTATCCTTTCCTGTGTGTGTACACTTTGAAAATAATTTGGAAAAGTACAGTGAATTATTCTCAAAATGTATGCACAGAGAGAATGAATAATTCTTTTACAAGTTGCTCTCCAAAGGCATGAGTGACTGAAAAATACAGAAGCAATGTATACACAATAATATTGTGGCACCTGCAACGTTATTTTTAACAGATCTGTTCCTTTCACTGGAACTTGTTTAAAGGAACTCCTTTATTTTAGGACTTTGGCTTGGTCTGCAACACAGAGAATGCATTAATTTGATAAATATAACCATTTCAAATGTTAAGTTCCTTTATGTTTTGAGGCCTTACCCTTCATTTCTTGCTCTCCAGGATGCTCAGTGACTTCACGCTTCTGTGTACTGAAAATTAATGATGCTAACATATGATTACCTTAAAATGTAGGATAAAATGCATAGAAATGCATTTTTGACCAACTAAATTTTATTTCCACCTGCATGTGGATTTGGTGAGCTATGTGTATATTTATTTATTTGTGTTCTTCATCATAGTGTTGTTTTGCGAATGGATGGATTGTTAGTGTTAAACAGTTATAGGTAATTTATTTCTTATGTTAGATAACATACCTTTTCTGCTATGCTGTAACGTAAGAACAGATACATAGGTCTGTTGTATTCTGATCTTTCCTCACATCACTATAATGTACTTTGGGCGATATTCTTTAAAACTAATGTCATTCACAGAAATAAGGATTTTTCATGTTTGTCAAAAAGGAAATAGCAATGGCAGTTACATTTTGCAAAGGTTTCATCATTAGTAGGTTCTTCTGTGCCATCAGAAGACATATATTAGAAATGTTACTATATAATGTCAGCTTCTCTTTCCATTCTTCCTAATGGCTGATTGTGTGAATAAGTCCCATTTAAATCAGTGGGACTATTCAAAGGCTGAGATACTACTCTACATGACAAAGGGAACGACAAAATTTGGCCCACAGAATTGAATGGGACTATTGGAAGAATGAGATAGCACTCAGAGTAAGGAAGGATTCTCAGATCTATCTTTAGTATAATGCACCAGCTTTACATAGTGCTTTAAAAACACCGACATTTCTGCACGTACGAGTTTGTAGCTTCAGCCAAGAGAGGCAAACACAAGCCACCAGGGACAAGTAAGGCATGTGAGGTTGGCGAGGATGGAAAGCGGGGAGTATCGATTGCAGGCAGAAGTGTGGGTTAAGGTGGTGAGGACCAGAAGGGAGAGGACACCGGTGCTTTGTCCATGCAATGTATGTGCCAGGCTGAAGGGCCAGTGTAGAGCTGGAGGTGGGTTTAAGAGAGAAAAGAAGCTTGAGGCAGCTACTGTAAAGTACTCAGAAAACACAAGATGTTCTTCCTGTGTGTTCTTATAGAACATTTGTGGTTTTAAAAGTTTCATATTTTAAGGTAGAAAGATTTTCAAAATATTGCCTTGTCTGTACAGTACAACCTGGGTTAAAAATGACTTAATTTCCAGTAAGTGTTCTAGATATCTGTGGGAATTGGGGTGCTCTTCTCATAAATTATCTCTGATCCAGTGGAGACTGCTTTACTCATATGTGAGTTGTATCCACTCTACTTGCTAAAGGTTTTCCAGTCAGCTGATTTCAGAGGATGCTTGGTTACAATTTGAAATATATAGATCAATGTTTTATAAAATGAGTTCCCAAATATCAGGCAGGGAAAAGCTAAATTTTAGCCTGGTACACATGTACAAATCTGTCTGACATACTGCTGAAGAGCTACACCTTTTACATTTGTTTGCACATATGTATCACTATAGAGCAATAAAAAAAAAAGATCTTATGTACACATATGTTGGGTTTTGGGTCTGCAACTTGGATGCATATAAACATCTGTGAGTATTTTCTTTTAGTAACTCTGGTCCTCCATACTGAATACAAAGGTTATATACATTCAGTAGAAATGTGTTATATTTAAATATAGGGGAAAATTACATGTGAGTTTACCTCCTAAGGGAATTATTTATTTGTCCACTCTAGAAATTGTCATGTTACTATGACTGAAGGTGGTTTCATCAAAGACAGGTACAGAATAATTGATTAAAATTGAGACAGATGTATATCCCACTTTCTTAGGTGTAAATGCACTTTCAGTTAAGTGAGAGCATAGAATATGCAGAGCCACGTGGAATACAACAGAAAAATTATACACACAGGCTCAATGCATCTTCACTCTCACTCGCACTGCAGGTTTTCCCTCCTGTTCTGCACAGTGACACTGAGCCTTCGTGGAGATTTTGTCCCGTGTTTTACTGAAGGCATTTATCTCAAAGGCCTGCAACACGCTGCCCCTTTAAGAGCAGGCTGAAGCAAGCCTACCTGCTGGAAGGTCTCCGCTCCCTGTAGACCAGGAGTTTGGGACCTGCAATATCAACAGCTGATAAGCTGAAGGCCTGCTGGGAGGAGAGGCAGGGAATAAAGGGCCGAATCTGTTGGTCAGTTTTGAAGCTGTTTTTAGAACTTCTTCGCCTTTTCTTGCTTTTTTTTTTTTTTTTTTTTTTTTTTTTTTTTTTTTTTAAGGTGGAATCTGAGTGATGAAGTGTTCACCAAAAATTAGAATGATGTATCTGAAGAATTCAAAACTAATGAGTCGTTCTTTCCAAGGCTTTGATTATTTTTTTAATAGTACATTTAGGGATTATTTGCCTGTTTTTGAGCCTAGGGCCCTACTGCTTTCAGACTTTTCGTCTGCAAAGGCTGGAAATTTACTTTAAAAACAAGATTTGAGCTACCCATGCAGATATCTTGATTGCAGCAGCTGGGGCTTTATGAAACACTGGCTCTGTAATTCTGTGTGTGTGTGTACGGGCTGTTTGTGTAGGGAGGTGAGTTTGTTCACAGATCCTCACCAGAGGACTGGGAAAATGTGAGGAGAGGATGCTGGTGAGAATAAAGTTTGTGGCTGACGTTTCGGGAGCGAGGCCGTGTATCGATGGATGAGCATTGCAGAGGAGTGTGGGGATGGAGGCACTAACTCCTTGCGGAGGCAGGAGCAGGGGTTTGGGAGGGAAGCTACTGCTCATGCACCTGATGCCTGGTTGCTTAAACACATCGGCATTGGTAATCTATACAGCCAAATCCAGCTTGCTGCAGGCAAGAACTACCCCAGTTTGGCTGCAAAAGCTTGAACTTCATGTTGAAATTGCTCAGCTATGTCTTTCATGACAAAAGTGTTTTTTTAATGATAGATGTCATGGTTTGGGGAAAAAAAGTACCGGTAGATGGCGTGCAAAAATATTCAGCACTGTTCATAGGTTTCATTGGACAAATGCAAGTTCATGTTATTGCAACTGGCTTCGGGTACAAAGACATGTTAGTGAGTTTAATGAGGAGGTCCCTGGCAAGCACGGAGGATGTGCACATAAGGGGAAAAAAAGAGTGAGATTAATTTAATCTATTCTTCATCTGTTTTCACAAACAGCTTTTCAATTGCTGCTGCTTCTTTTTTTTTTACCCAAAGTATGCACACTTCAGCAAGGGTAATTTCCTCCCCAGGCTTCACAGTACGGTCTCCTCTTTCGTAATGCTGCCCAAAATACGTGGTTAAACTTTTAGTCTATCTTGGGGAGGAAAACATAGAGAAAGAGAGGAGCTTGTTTCTTTGCATTTTATTCAAATTTACAAATAAAAATAATCTGCAGGAATGTCTTGTGTGAAAATACCAATGCTTCAGAAAGTTATGAGTTCATTAAATAGGGTCTGTTTGCATTTTAGTCAGTGTTGTTATTATTGCATGTTGATCTACTTAATCTTGTGTAATCTTCCTGCAGAACTGGAAATGTTCACTTTGAAATAGTTGTTTGGCTTTTTTGTGTACATATAAAGTATCAGCAAGAAATCTTTTCATTTATGACGGTGGGTTTTGGTAGCTGCCAGCTGACACTGCCCACCTACAAAGGTAAAAGTAGCATCATGTGAATTTGCTACCAGTATCTCTTACTCTAACATAAAAAGGTGCTGAAACTGTTTTTAATTATAGATGATCATGGTTGTGATAGTGTATGCACAAAAATATTGTGTTTGATAGGTATCTCCTGCTCAGTAGATCTCCAAGAACGGTGTTGAGGTTGGAGGTGTTCCCCACCTGCTCTAGAGGAAGCAATTACATAGTGTTATTAAACAGAGAGTGATATAGATGTCAGATGACCTACAAGAAAAATTGAAGTTTGTTATTAGTCTGATATACATTTAAAAACCAAAAACTGTGAGTCACTCCTCAAGCTCCCTACCACCCAGCTTTGTTCAATCATTTACAGTGACCAAACGCCTTTGAAGATGCAGACTTCAGAAACTCTGAGAAACACTGTCTTCCCTTTCTGCTCTTTCACTGAAATACCGTGACGCTGTATCAGATTTTGCAGAGATGGGATTTCTGTAACAAGGACGTGATATAACTGTGTCCATGCAAATGACTGAGAGAAAGGACCAGTGGCCAGAGCTCAGGAACATACTGTGGTGCTCGTAGGCTTTCTAGATCTAACACAAACTGCTGTTCATGGAAGTGCAGACTAGAAAATACGAAAATCTAGAGTGTTGCTAGGTTCTAACCTGTTTTTTTTGCAGAAGTAGAAGCAGGACTGTGCATGCACTGGAGTCCTTCACTTCCAGGAAAGTGAGACAGGCAAAATTTTCTCCTTCTGCAGTTATAACAGATTTGTCGATTAAAAAAGATATTTTGGAAAGTTTTGCGAATATTTATAACTCATGGTTTCTATTTGTCAGTTCTGTTTGTTATTTGCATGGCTATCTTTATAAGTGGAAGGACATAAAAACAGGCTTTCTAAATATAAAATGAAATATCCGGTGATGGCTTTTTTTTCTGATTAGGCTTATATATTCTATGTCTTTCTTGTCTTTCTACAGTGTTCTGTCTTAATTAGAGCTCATTTGCAACAGTCTGCATAAGTTGCTTGTTTCTCATGACAGTACTACCATTTAAACCAAAACCAATAAAACCTTTTCATCATGCCATTCCTTCTTGATTTCTTGCTTTTATGTGTGTGGTGGTGATTCTTACATGAGAATACAGTTTGAAGATGAAGTGTAGATCTTAATTCACTTAATTAATTTATATTGTATTTCAATACATTTAAATGGTCACATTTATTTTCTTGACAACTGAGTATTCTATGTCTATCAGCAAAGTCAGGTATCAGTACACTATGGTGAAATGGAAATGGAAGATGCTGAATTCCACTCTATTGTATACTTTCCCCTCATTTAAAACCAAGCATGTAAGTATCCATACTAGATGAAAGGTTAAATGGCAAGTTTTTAATTTTTTACTACTCACTTGCCCTTTTGGCAGTAGATTTTAGTAGGAGTATATGATCTGAGGCTTCCAGTGAAGAGTTCAGTCTAGTGCTTCTCTCTTAATCTGTAATTTTTATTGGGATTTTTTTTTTTTAAATAATATTTCTGAAAAGGAAATGCTTTTTCTGTCAAAATATGAACTTTTTGTGGGACAAACTGATTTTAATGACTTCACTTTATTCAAATCAAGATGTAGCATTTTCTTACTGGGACACAATTCTCTGAATTGATGAATCTCATCACTCACAGGAATGAATAAAATGTCTTGTAGGAATCAGTGCTTTCTATGATCAACATTGTATTGGTTTCATGTTTATCAAGGATCAGTATTTATAATAAGCACTAAGAATTATTTTTTGTGTTTCCATTGAGAGACAATGTGATTTATTGTATGTCTATTAATGGCTCTACTGGGTGCCTTGAGACACTTATTTGGGAAACACCAGGTAACATTGATGATGATATGTATGAAGGAAGATAAGCAGTGCTGTTGAAAAACATCTAATTTAATGAGGTCTAGTTAACCGAAATTCAAGATTAATTGCTTTTTAGTAAGATCCAGGCTAGTAAAATCCCTCCAAATTTTATGGAGGTTTTCTCCCCTCTCTTTCGTTTTAAAGGCAGCCAGTCAGCTCTTTGTGTCAAATAATAGTTACCCAAAAGTTTTTCAATCTCTGAACAAACAACTCTGTGCATATACTTTACAGCAGAGCAAGTTTCTGTAATGAGGCCTGGGACCACTACTCAGGACAGTAGTCTTAATTCCCAGAGACAAATTCAGAGAAGCAGCCGAGCCAACAACAGCAGTAGATGCAAGGTTAGAAAATTAATGCTGTGTTGTGATTTAAAATAGTTTGTGAGAATAATGATATCAGTTCCTTTGTCTTTACAAGGATATCCAACTTTATTTTATCCACCCTGGAGACCTACTCACCTGTAAAAATACTAATTTCAGAGTTCAGGTTTTTGTTGTGCTTCTTCCCTCCTTTGGGTTGATAACCTGGCTTTGGACAAGAGGCTCAAAGTGAGAGGGTGGATGGGCATTTTTTAACAATTTCTGTGAATGGTTGGGATGGGGTTTAAATTTTACTTTCAGATTAGTCAGGCTAAAAACCAGTTCTTTGTCAAAGGTCCAAACCATCACTGTTGCATTTAAAAGTTACCACTATGAAAACCTCTAAATGTTTAAGAAAGATGGGAGCTTTTGCCTGAGTTCTTGCTATAAATTCCTGACATTACTCATGCTGAAAAGTAGGACCTCCAATACTCCTCTCTGGGCTAACACCCTTGACTCTATGCTGTATCTAATTGCATTTTTTCTCTGTTCTTGCCTTACTGCATGGAATATCACTCTCTGTCACATTTATTTTACCTATATAAATTATTTCTTTCAAATTATCCTCTGTCCTCCCACGCATTCTCTTCTATAATTTTCTAGAATCTTACAAATACAAAGGTTAATTAGCTAATAGTCAGATGCTGGTTTGACATGGGTAAATGAGTATTCTCTCTGCTTTCGCCTAATGCAGAATGAGGGAGAGATGCTAGAAGACCTGGCCGGTAGAAGAAGAATTCAGTTCAGAGCTTTGGTTCTGAAATTCTTTTTTTTTTTCTTTCCCTCCTTGATCCAGGTATGTAGTTTGAACAAAGGGAAAGTTTGTTTGTTGTCTGAATAAAGGGAAAGAGCGGTTGCATGGTTTACCCTCTCCATCGTTTGAAGAAATAGAACATGCTACAAGCCATGCTTTCCCCAAACTTTAGCATATGGGGTACTATGGGGTGCCAAGAAAGGTCAGGTCACAAGGCAAGAGCAGGACTCTCTGTGAGCTATCATGGAGGAGCATGGCCATCTGAAGGGTTTAATCTTTGATCTCAACAGTGGTATGAGCTGTAGCTTTCCCCCAATTCTAAGACCTGAGAGATGATACCATCACGAAGGCTGAAAGAGGCTCGATAAAGGGAATCTCAAGCCCAGCTACAGCATGAGAAGAGTCTGTTGCTGGTGTTGTGTGCGTGAGGTCTGCACAAGCATCCCACCAGCAGTGGTGGGCAAGGCAACCATCTCTCACATTGTTCTGAAGTCTTAGGGGCTCTTGCTAAAATGTCTTGCACAGCACTTGTGTGCTGACTGTTGAAAGCTGGAAAGCCAGCTCTCATATCAGCATCACTGTCCGCACTGTCCACTTCTAGGGGACATTTAACTGGAATTGGCATTGGTCAGCCTGATGTTTGCTCCTATGATTCACAAAAGAAATGGGCTACAACCATCATGTATAAAAGCTATATCCAGTAGAGGTGTTATACCTGGCTTAAGATGTAGGTTTGTGATGATATATTCTTTAACAAGTTCAATAAATAACATTAGAAACAAGCTTGAAAACCTTACTTCAAGTGATAACATTTACCTAGTGACTAGTCAGTGTAAAAGATACATTATGTACTGTATAAATGGCCTGTCATCAAAAATACAGTCCTTTCCCCCCAATTTTTCAATTTTCTTGTAAATTTTAAAAATTTTGTTCTGTTATTCAGACATGTTATTTATCAGTTGGATAAATTATGTCTCTTCTGTATGAAAGAAATGGACAAGTTACAGGCCAGTGAAGAAGGAACCTTCCTGACAGTTTTGCTTGTGCAGTCATGCTGTTAGGAGTAATCATATGTAATGGTTTACAGATAAACCGTTATCATCATAGAATTCATATTATCATCATATTTCAAGTTGGAAGGGACCTAAGGATCATCAAGTCCAACTACCTGCTCCCTGCAGGAGTTTAGTCCCTAAAATTAAACCATATGACTAAAAGCATCATCCAGATGCTCCTTGAACTCTGACAGGCTTGGTACCATGACGACCAATTCCCTGGAAAGCCTGTTCCAGNGGGCTCTTGCTAAAATGTCTTGCACAGCACTTGTGTGCTGACTGTTGAAAGCTGGAAAGCCAGCTCTCATATCAGCATCACTGTCCGCACTGTCCACTTCTAGGGGACATTTAACTGGAATTGGCATTGGTCAGCCTGATGTTTGCTCCTATGATTCACAAAAGAAATGGGCTACAACCATCATGTATAAAAGCTATATCCAGTAGAGGTGTTATACCTGGCTTAAGATGTAGGTTTGTGATGATATATTCTTTAACAAGTTCAATAAATAACATTAGAAACAAGCTTGAAAACCTTACTTCAAGTGATAACATTTACCTAGTGACTAGTCAGTGTAAAAGATACATTATGTACTGTATAAATGGCCTGTCATCAAAAATACAGTCCTTTCCCCCCAATTTTTCAATTTTCTTGTAAATTTTAAAAATTTTGTTCTGTTATTCAGACATGTTATTTATCAGTTGGATAAATTATGTCTCTTCTGTATGAAAGAAATGGACAAGTTACAGGCCAGTGAAGAAGGAACCTTCCTGACAGTTTTGCTTGTGCAGTCATGCTGTTAGGAGTAATCATATGTAATGGTTTACAGATAAACCGTTATCATCATAGAATTCATATTATCATCATATTTCAAGTTGGAAGGGACCTAAGGATCATCAAGTCCAACTACCTGCTCCCTGCAGGAGTTTAGTCCCTAAAATTAAACCATATGACTAAAAGCATCATCCAGATGCTCCTTGAACTCTGACAGGCTTGGTACCATGACGACCAATTCCCTGGAAAGCCTGTTCCAGTGACCAACCACCCTCTCAGTGAGCAACCTTTTCCTATTATGCAACCTGAAGTTCCTCTGACGCAGCTTCATCCTGTTTCCTCATGTCCTGTCGCTGGTCACCAGAGAGAGGAGATCAGTACCTCCCCTCCACTGCCCCCATTGAGGAAGTCATAGACTGCCATGAGATCACCCCTCAGCCTTCTCTTCTCCACGCTGAACAAGCCAAGTGTCCTCAGTCTTACTAAGTCTTGCCCTAGAGGCCTTTCACCATCTTAGTCACCCTCCTCTGGACACACTTTAATTGTTTGATGTCCTTCTTATACTGAGGATCCCAAAACTGCACACAGTATATAGGTAGATGTCTGAACACAGAGAAAAGAAGAAAACATTTACTTATGTGAGACCCTACATTTCCTGAAGACAACCATATCAGTTAGAGGGATAGGTCTGGCCTAACTAGGGTAGGAGATTTCTAAACCTGATACTGCCTTATTTAAAAAATCTTTGCCATTGCATTAATATGTCCATTCAGCACCTCTCAGAAGCAGGCTGTAAATGTGTACAGGATGTTAATATTTTTATGAGAAGAAACCATTGTAGACCACAAACTCTGTGAGGTAGGTTTCTTCTCTAATTATCTTTTCCCTGAGGTACCTATTATACTTCATGGTGGAATAGATTGTATTAATAATTTTATTCATTTAAATGGGAAATGGTTTCTCAAAAGGAAAAACTAAAAGAGACAGGATCAGAAAAGGAAATGAAGGCTCCACAAGGTTGATTTTTGAATGTCCTGCAGTTATGTATCCCCATATGATACCTTGGGTAAATGCACTTGCTTTATTTCATACAGGAAGTCATACTGACTTTAAATGGGAGCTAATCATGTGAATAGTCCCTACAGTATTTTTAAAGGCCTAGTTTATTTTAAGGCAAGCTTTGGTTATAATTTGTCTTACACTATTAAAATCTTTATACCAAGTACTATTTTGTTGCATGGCCTAAGTGAATGCTAATTACTGTATTTTTCAGTAATGACATTTTTAACTTAATTGTAGTCATACTAAATCAAAAAGAGGACATTGTTAACCCAGCTATGGTAACTTGGTATGATTTAAGATAGTTAATATGACAACATAAAAATGGTCAAGGCTCTATTGTGTCCAGTGGTAAGTAACAAAATGAAACCAAGCAGGGGCAACTCTCCCACCGCAAGGATTGCCTGGTGCACATAAAAGTTGAGGTTTAAGTTTACAAACACTGCATTAATAAATACAGTTGTTGACTAATTGAGATTAATTTCAGCTTCTGAGCAAAAGGACTGTGTATTCACTGTGATCAGTTGATCAGTGATGCCGCATGGTTGTTGTAATGGCCTTTCATGTGGCTGGTTGTTGCTGTATGAGGTTATTGCTGACTGACCAAATTAAATCTCCCTGCACCTGTATTGCTATGGAAATGGTGCTGGTTGGCAGGTGTGGCCACCTGGGGTCTTGTAGGGATGGTTAAATGCAGGATCTAAGGTTGAAGAAGGGAATTTACCATTTTCTGTCAGATGCTGGGAAATACCATGGAAAGGTGAGCAGTGTTTGAAGATAGAGAGAAATGAGATACAGAATGAAGGGTGTTTCTGGAAATGGCTGCACTATGAGATTGCAGTTTTTAGGACAGACCCAAGGCAGTTCTGTTACCCTAAAATCTGCCAAGCAGTGCAGGGATGAAAATCTCTTAGGAAGCAGTAACCCCTGCTTGTCCCCATCAAGGCCAGAAAATATGAACTGAGCTCAGAGTGCCTGCAAACAGCTTCTGCAGGAGAGGAGATGTCAGTGATCGAACAGCATTCACTGCAGGTCCCCTCTGCTATGCAGGTTGACACAGTATGAGAGCCACCTGTATTTCTGAATATGTGCTTCATGGTGTAAACTCGGATTCAAAATTGTACTCTTTCATGCAGAAGGCATCATTATGGTCATGCTTTGGAACCTCACATGGCACAGCGCAGTATCTCACCCTGAAATCCCCGTATCCTACAGGATGGAGCCCATCTTTTAGACAGTGATAGTTTAAGGAGGAGTTGAGTATCCATACGTGGACATCTACGGGGTTGAGTAGCCTTTGTAGGTTAAATTACCTCTGTCATGTCACTGGATAGTATCAGTAGAGTGAGTTTCCTTATGCACAGTAGGTTTGTTCTAGCACTGCCTTTCAAACATGGATACCATAGCCCAAGACAAGTTCCAATAACAATCTGGTTAACAGTGTACAACAGGAGCCTCGTACTAATGCTTTGCCTGCTTCTTCTGCTGTTCCCCCTGCTTATAGACCCAGGGATCCTTTCAGTCACTGTGTCACACTGAGAGCTCAAATTGAGCTGCGCCAGGAGGTCCTCTTATGGCAGTAGGGAGATTTTTAAAGCATAACTTGAGAGTAAGTGGTGCAATATTGTTGCCTTTTCTGAGAATCTTCTAAAGCAATAGTTCTGAGACATGTAATTTTATTCCCCTTTTAAGTGGGATTTAACACAGTCCTAAAGATGAAAATTCAGTTGCCAATGTAGTTTTTCTATCGGTTATTTTATTTTTTATTTTTAAGCTGTCATCCAGCTATTGCACTTATCCCAGACTTAAACTGTGGTCCATGACTTCCTGAGTGCACAAGTTCTCCATGTGTGTATTCATTTAAAGGTATTGCAGAGCTTCCAACAAATGCAGCAAATTCAGGGGATGACATGCAGAATTTGGGTCCAGCTTCAGTGTAAAAGCATAATAACTTGACTGCATGGTTCCTGAAAGCACAAGTGACAGGCTCAAGCCCACTTTCTGGTGAGTTGGGGCAGGGCTTTGAAAAAAAGGCTTGAGCTTGGCTCTGTTTTTTATCTAATAGTGAAATACCAGTTGAGAATTTGTGATCAGCAGGTGAGGATAGCTCTTGTCTGGCATTGAGGATGCTCACCTCAGAAGTGAACCGCCGTTGCACTGAATGTTTACTTATTTATGCCAAATCGAACAACGTCACTGAGGAAGAGGTCTTTCTCTGTCTCCTTGCCAAATTTTAATAGTATCATGGTTAGGGCACCATGCTGGTAGTTAGGAGAGGAAAGCATGTATGTGAGTTTCCTGTTTACTGGGGGGTGCCTGTACCACTGGAATTGGTACTGGAATTAAAAAGAGATTCTCATTCTTGTAGCTCTCTTCCTGAAATTTCTCAGTGATGAAAATTTGGCTCCTAACTAAAATAATTTGGGGAAATTTATCTAATCCGGCATAGATGAAACAACACATTTGGCATATGGATTGTGGACTGAAGAAAATTCCCCCAGCTCTGCACATGAATAACTGGCTTATCCTGCTCTATGGAGGACTAATCAATGGCAGCAGAGTAACATCACAGCATAAGCTGCTATTCCTGGAAGAAGTGGGAAAGGGATGGTATAATAAAGAGATTTCTCAGAGGCTGAAGCTCTTGGACTTTCAGCTATTAGATTGATCTCTTTTTCATAGTGCAACATGGCAGAGGTTTTGATTTCTGAGATCCATGGTCTACCTCAGAGATGGGGCCCAATATGTGTTTGAAATCTAGATGTTCTGGATATATTATTTACATAGTTCATGGATATAAAAATGGTTGTAAGCAAACATTTCTTTCTTTTTCACTCCCCGTAAAGCAAATTGATGGAAAACATCTAGAAAAAAATTGCATTATTATCTAGGTACGTCCTTCCATGAAATACAAGCTGTCTTGAAGGGAGAAAGACTCCTCAGAGTGGTCCACTCCTAAGCTCTTTTCACCTCTTCTGGTTTTGCATCATTTCAATTGCACAAAACTAAACCATCCACAGTTTCTTTACATCATTTCCAAGCAATATATTCTTTAATACTTTGACATACTTAGAAGCTGAGACTCTGATTTCTTTCACACCTGACATCTGGACTGGGACTTTACGACTCTCTCTTTAGACTGAAGTCAATAATAACCATCCTGAACAGAGGATTAGGTTTACATTATTAAAAATGTTTATGTTTATGTTATAACAGTAATATCAGGTACATCTTTCTCTGTGATTGCCCAATTTGACCTGAGGATGGTAATAAGAACTGGTTATATTGTAGAAACTTCTTTACTGGCACTCAAAATTCAAAAATAAAATAAAATAAAATAAAAAAAAATAATTAATAAAAATTGCTAGCATTATAATAAAATGGTTACTTTATTCCTGACCATTATGCACTTTTCTGTTCCAGAATGTGACCTTCCCTTGGAAATGTACTTAACTGAATTTAAGTGCATAGAATAGACTATTTCAGTTGGAAGGGACCGACAGTGATCCTCTAGTCCAACTACCTGACCAATTCAGGGCTGACCAAGTTAAAGCATATTGTAAAGGGTATTGTCCAAATGCCTCTTACACTGACATTCTTGGGGCATTGACCACCTCCCTAGGAAGCCTGGTCCAGTGTTTTACTACCCTCTCGGTAAAGAAATGTTTCCTAACGTCCAGTCTGAACCTCCCCTGGTTCAGCTTTGAGCCATTCCCACACATCTTATCACTGGATCCCAGGGAAAAGAGCCCAGCACCTCCCTCTCCACTTCCCCTCTTCAAGAAGCTGTAGAGAGCAATGAGGTCACCCCTCAGCATCCTTTTCTCAAACTAGACAAACCCAGAGCCCTCAGCTGCTCTTCACAGGACATTCCTTCCAGCCCTTTCACCAGCTTTGTTGCCCTCCTATGGACACATTCAAGGACCTGAACATCCTTAAATTCTGAGGCCCTGCACACAGTAACAGTGACAGTGACTTTTTTTTTTTTCATAGTGGTGGTTTTTAAAAGTTGACTGATATCTAAGCAGAAGTATATGTGGAACTGCACAAAGAAATGAGACAAATCTGTTTTAAAATTACTGATTTAAAAAGTAATAAAAAATTATCCTCTTTTCCAGGACTATTATTTTTCAGTTGGTGGAGGTGGGCAAAGTGTAAAGAAAGAGAGACTTGGGGTGTAAAGAAAAAAAAGCTTAAAGACTAGGAAAGTGAATGAAATAGGATAAATAATCAGACATGTAAAAATAAAAATATATTTTAAAGATTAGGAAACTAGCATTTAAAGAAGAGTAGACTAAGTGAGGTGGTGTGTACACTTTGGTACAAAGTTAGTTGGTTACAAGAAGTAAGCAGGGGTTCATTAGCTTTGCAGAAGCCCAGACAGGTTCACCTTGCCTCATTTTTATTGATTTGATTTCCATGGAGGCTCAGTGCTTAATTAGTCTTTGCTTTTAATACATCCCCAATGAAGTAAAAAAAACCCACCCAAATTTTTGTCCCCGAGCTTCAGTCCCCAGTTCTCGAAGAGTAAAATAGGAATACTATTCTGTTAATCCTAGGAAAATCACGGAAGTGCCTTCATTAGAGCATGTATGTGATTCCCCTTGAAATCGGTGAAGTTTGGGTGTATGAATTCCTTTGAGATCCTCATCCCATGTAACTTGCTCAAGGTCACACGAGAAGTGTGGTGAAGAGGTGAGATTTAAATTCAGTGCCTCTGGCTATTGCTTTTGTCTCCAAGACCTTTTCCTCTCTGGGACATAGCAAAGTCTAGAGGCTGTTAACCTAAGGGCTCCCTAGTTCAAGAAGCAAGGAGAAGCTGAGAAGCAGTTCACCCAGTTGACCTAGAAGGGTTATAGAAATAGTTATCTGATTTAAGCTAAGGAATGTTGGTGTCTCCCTCTCTTTTTCTCATTCTTACCCCTTTCTTTTAGGCTTTGGCTGAAATAAGACATCCCAAGATTAATATTTTACTGTCTGGTCAGGGCAGGTTGAGAAAAACCTTGGTGTGTCTGCGTCTGTGCCAAGGCAGAGCAGGACTTCACGTGGAGGAGTGTGTTCAATGAAGGGGCATAGTGCAGCTGTCTGCTTCTTTTCTCTTCCTTTTCCTTTGTATTTGAGGCTATGACCCTGGAGCATGTTGGTATAATAGAAAATTATTCTGAGGGAAAAGATGGGCATTGAAAAAAGATGCATTAAGATATTGCAAAGGCATAAAAGATGATGGTAAGAGACCATCATCCTGGAAAAAGCCAAAAGGTTTATCTTATGAAAGTTTATACCATGCAGTGTTTCAATGTATCATCTGGCAAGTGATCTCCCAGTAAAATGTAAACCAGAAATTGTCCTTTGCTTATGGTGGGGCATGCTAAGAGAGCCTGAGGGTGCTTGCACCAAGAAAGGTGCTGCTAGGGAAGGCTGTCTGAAAGCTCAGATGACAGGTACGTAATGTCGAGTGGACAGCCCATCCATCACTAGGCACTCTTGGTACCAAACTTCGTCATGTCCCTTTGAAAATCTTCTTTACTTTTCTGAAAAGCTGACAGCCATGTTAGTGAGTGCCTGTTTTGAAAGCAGATTTCTGGAGGCTTTTTTTGTAACTTTGGAGAACATCCTGTCTCTTGTTATCTTTTGGCTAGTGGGTTTTGAACACACTGAGTGATGACTCTTTTAAAAACAAACAAGCAGGCATAACTGGCAATTCCTTTTCTTTTCTTTTTTCTTTTTTTCTTTCTTCCTTAAATACATAAAATGCTTTGTTTTGTTTTGTTTTTTTAATAGCTGCCTACAGCAATTCACTAGATTAAGTTGAATTCATTGTAAATTTGTGTGTTGGTTACAGTTCCCAGTGATGACTAGACTCTCGTGTGGAATTCACTTTGTTCTGGCTGCATGAGGGATCATGTCTCAGTGTGAAAGATATCCAGAGTGAGGAAGGATTTATTTTTCTTTGGAAGGGCAAGAGAATGTGGAGTGAGAGGAGGATTAAAACTGAGTTTTGCTTTCTGATGCTGAGGCCAGTTTTCAGTTTTGCTGTTGCAAGTTTACACAAGTCAGATGCCTCATCTAGGAGTTAGCATATCTTTTGTGTAATTTATATATTGACTTGGGTTAAAATTAAAATAGGATTCAGCTGGAAATGTGACCTAATCCATACTGCCCAAACTTAACTAAACCGAGTGAGCAGCACTCAGATTATACCCATCCCCACCGGGTATAGAGAGATTGAAATCTTACCTCAGTAATGTGGCTTAACCTAAATCTAGACTGACTAGTGGCTGCATGTTTTGAGGTGACTCTGTCTGGTCTCCTGGCCATGCAAATGAGAAACCTGGCCAGGTATGCTCTGGTTCCTCTCTGACTCTCTTTGGGCTTTTTTCTTGTGGGGTTCAGTGTGAGAGGGGCTGGAATAGGTTAGTTTTCAGAAAGAAGACCTCTCTGTGGGTTCAGGCTGGTTTCACCAGCAGGCTGGCCAAGCTGTGAGCCCTCCTCCTGCACAACCGCACACAACATCCCACACGACCGCTCTCAACATCCATGTGCTCACACACAACGTCCCATGTGCTCACACACAACGTCCCATGTGCTCACAGGGGGCTCTTCCAGGACTGGCTCTGCCTCTGCTTGCCCCAGTGCAAGAGCACAAAGGGCCTTCACCGGGACTGAAGAGAGAGCTCAGATCTCACACACGCAGTCCCAGCTATGTCCATGCCCTGCAGAGGATGGAGGGTGGAGGTTGGAGGATGCTGCGCCAGTTGTGAGAGTTGGCAGGGGAGGAGGGGAGCCGTGGGTCTGCTCATGAGGGGCCATGTGTCAGAGCAGCAGACTTACTTGCATCCTACTAAGATGAGATTAATTTTTTTTTATATATGAAAAGAAGAGTTTTGTTTTGTAAAATGCAGGTCTCTGTTCAATGTGACCAGGAGCAAATTTATCTTGTTAGCACTTATTTACAACTGACAATTCTCAATTAGCATTTGAGCCTAGATTCCGATTTCTATAAATCCCTAATGAGAGTATAAATTACTAATGAAAGAGCTAAATCTCAGGGCCAAAGTCTTACTTCATTAACACACTAATGTAAATCTGAAGTGTTTCTATTCGTCTGAGCAGAGTTACTTCACAATAACACTGGCGTAAGCAGTACGAGAATGAATCCTCGAGGCTTTTGTAGTGGGCAACATGAAGTAATATTCCGTATAATTTTCAAATTTCATTGCTCTTAGAGAAAATGTCTCAAATGTTTCTGTAGAGTTGTGATCAAACCCATTTGTCTGATTTGTCTGACTTCAGACTATTTGATTTCTTGATTATTTTTTTTTTCTTCTTCTTGCACCTGCTTCTCAGTGAATAAAGGCTGTGTGGAACCCTAAAATATTTGTCAACTTTCGATGTAATCAGTAAGGCTTTTATATTTAGTTTAACTAACATTTAATTTCTAAATGGCATGGCTCATAGGAATTAGGTAAAAATTTATAATTCAGAACTGGTAGAACTGAAGTAATTTATGATTGATTTTAAATTTCTCATTGTTTTTGAATGTCTCTTGCTACTCTGTGATGGTATTAACAGGCTGCTGTAGCAAAGACCTAACAGTAAACTCACTGTACTGAGTATATCCTTGATCACTTTATAACAGTGCTAATACTTGGTCAGGTGAAGGTTATCTTACCTACTGTAACTACTAGAAATAGACCCGTGGTCGAAGGGTGTTTTAGGAAAGACCTTTAGAAAAGGTCTTTTAGGAAATCACCTAGGTAGCAATGTGTGTCCTATCGGTGTCAGTGATGCTGTCTTTGACGTAAATAGCAAAAAATTCAGTAGGTTTACTGGGTATCACAGTCTCAAAAATGCATTAAAGGCACTGGTCCCGGTCCTGCTGGGTACCCTTCCATGTCTGTTCATCACTTGCTGCATTAGAGTGTCTGCCAAGGTTCTTTCTCATCCTGCACTCTCAGTAATGTCGGTGAGGGTCCAGGGTGAGTTAAAACCTACATGGTCCAGCTTCATGTTCGATGTTCAGATTTTAAAAACTGAATGTTACAGGTAAGAGTTGTGCTTGAAGGCCAAATATTAATAAAATGTAGATTACAATTTCCTCTGCTAGGTTTGCAAACTCTTCCTCTTAATGAGCTCCTTTAGTTAAGCCTGTTCAAAGAGTTTCTTGAAAAGTAATTAATTAGAAATCCTAAACAATATTATATGGATGACAAATTACAAAGCTAAAATTGTTATATTTATCAAGAAAAAAGCTAGCATCATCATGTTTAGTGAATAACAATTTTACTGTTTGTCTCAAGTTGGGAAAGTTCAAACACATGTTTAGTAAAGGAGAAGAGACTACTAAATATTGAAATCCTGGCAGAATTGCAGTAAAAAATATTCTACAGCTTTTTAATCCTGCTTTATAATATATGAGTAAGTTTTGGGTGGTTTAAGAGCATTAGAATTCAACCTTGCAGAATATTGTGTACTGTATATTACACATGATTGTACTGGCTTACAGGCAACAGAAACAAATGGGGAAAATATAACTGCGAATAGATGCTTTGACTATGCTGAAATGAACTAGGAGGAAGAACGCACTCTAGATTTTAGGATCTCTCTTCTTCCTAGAAAGAAACCAACTGTAAAGAAGCAAAAATTTGCTGCATGTTTGCAGAAGCAGCACATATTTAACTTATTTAACATTAAGCTTTAGTATAGCAATCACAAGCTGCTTTTCTTATTCTCGTGAAGTACTGAGCAAGTAAAAGCTAGTAAGGGAAGTTATCCTTAGCAGAAGGCTGTTTCTCTCGTAGAAGGTCAGATCTGAGATACTTAAGATGAGATTGGTCTTGTAGTTTATAGCTGCTGAAGCCGTTGCTGTAGCCAGTTAGATAAGTTAGGACTGTTTGTGTAAGGGCTTTCCGTGAAGTTATGAAGTGATGCATCAGCTTTTCCTCCGAACGGCACAAAATATTTATTTCAAACCTCTTCATGCCTGAAGATAAAACATAGATTTGGTGTCACATAGTTGGCAAAGGCAGTTTCAGAATTAGGCATTCTGAATCCTACGTGGCATGCTTTATAAATGACTGTTTTTAGTCTAAAAACATAGTTGTCATCTTGCTAATATACCAATATGTAAACAGCAAAATGATGATGTGCAAAAATGGAAGAACGAATATAAAACATTTTGTAACAGCTTACTTTATTTCTTGTAAATACTTCTTTTTTTGGTGACATACTAAAATAAACAATCGTAAGTAGAACTGTAACAATTTTCGTGAGCACAGTGATATCTGAATAGAAATGAGGACTGGAAGAGATTCTTAAGTCTAATGTTTGCCAAGAATTTGTCTTTTAGAGGTGTGTGTGTGGGTTTGGTTGTTTTTTGTGTTTGTTTTTGCTTGCCGTTGGTATTTTTTTCTGTGTGCTGTATACTCTGTTCAACCCATGATGGTTTTGTGGTTATAAAAGTTCAGACAGATGTGAAAATGAAATAAAATTATTGTTGCATGGTGCCTGAAACTGATTTTAATTGATTAAATATAATCAAGGTTTCAAAAGCAAAAAAGAATAAATGTAATTCTGGCCTTTTCTAGTTAAGAAACAAAAAAGATTTGAAAACCACAGAACAAAATAAAAACAATTTTTTAAGCATTCTGAAGAAAAATCCAGACAGTAAAACTATGTTTCTTTGTGTATACTGTATTTAGGTTTTACAGGGGATATTTTTAGAGTTAACAGTTTTGTATATACCATAAGTAAATAGATGAGGAAGGATTTCTGTCAGATACTATGGTGACGGGCTTTAGTTTAAATCCTTAAGGCAGATAGACAGAAGTAGATTAACTAGCCTTAGTTATTTCATGTTCCCTGTCTGAGTGGAAAGATGTTTCCATGTTGAGCTAGAATGTCCTAGCAGCCTGAAGTTGTAATGTATTTACCGCCTTTTGATGCATCTTGTTTAACATTTGCTTAACGTATTTATTCAAATGAAGCTGGGCACTTGTTTATCTCTTATCAACGAAGTGGGACAGCTCTAGGACAAGAGCAAATAGGCAGTATCAGCAGAAGCACCTTAAGACTTCTCTCTTTTTTGTGATAAGATAATACTGAGCAAAGAAAGTATCAACATCAGAACATAAGCTCATGAAATCATTTGTTAGCCAAACTTCAGGTAACTTTTGCTTGATCTCTTAAGATGTAATAAACTTTAAAGGCTGGAGGAAGCCAAAAATGCAACAAACAACCCTAAACGTAAATTGAACTCCTCCCTTCGACCCCCAACCTGAAGTGAGCCAACTAGCCCAACTCTGGAAGCATCTAACCCAATCAAATAAATAAACTTAAGGATAAGGCTTCCAGGTGGAGTATGACTAGAGTTTAATTCAAACACTTAAAAGGTGAAGCCCAAAATATTCTGACCAGCAATTGTTTGCATTACCTTGAATAAAGAATTGTGTGTAGTGTAGCTTCTAACTTTAACATGAGGGCAATGCATGCATGCTCCGTCCATCACCTATTCTTGTTTTCTCTCTCTCGTTCTTATTCATATTGATTCCTATTCTACCCTGAGCTCGTCACTGTGATTTGTATAGACAAAAAGTGTACCGAATCAGCAACAGTCTTAATCACAGCTGATACTCGGTTCTGGCCTCACTTTTCAGGCATCTTCTGTCCCTTTTTGTTACCTGCTTTAAGGATTAAGTGCCCAGACTCGCCCTGTCCAGCACAGTCCCACCACGTCAGTAGGTCACACAGGTGTGTCGTGGGGACGGCTGTGGAAGGTAAATGCAGAATTCCTCTCTATTGACCCTTGGGGAAAAATCTGTCACAATAACTTCCCGTGCAGTCTTTGCTTAGGAGGGTTTACCGCAAAATCTATGCTTAAATGTCCCGAACGTGTGAAATGTGATTTTAAATATAAGAGAGAGAGTACCCCCTTAGTAATTACCTGCTAACCCTATAGCAGTGAGTAGTCTCACATAAACACGCTAATCTCCAGAGAGCATGAGAGGAAAAGATGTCTTAAAAATTATGGTGATTTAATTTTATTTTGCCCTAGAATGACATTCTCCTGAGTATTTGTGAAAATGAAGATGAATATGCAGGGCTACATTTGGTTGATTTCGCGCCAGATGGCCAGTTGCAGAGGCTGAACTAAGCTGAACTGATTGATTCGTTTTTGCCATATTGCATGCTGGCGTTTACCAGAGTTCACATCATTCAAATACTAACATTTTTGGTGCTTTCTCTTTTTATTTATTTATTTTTATTATTATTATTTTTCTCAGCTTCTTGGGATGACCTCTGCTTTCATAATGGATTCTCCCTCCTCTCTTTTCTGCCTCAGTCTTTAAAGGAATCAGTCTTTTCCCTACCAAAGGATTGGTTGGGTTTTTTTTTGTCTTTAAAAAGATTTAATAAACTGCTCACAGAGATAGGGAAAGGAGAAAATGCAAAAGGCAAATGTGCATTATGGTATTTTTTTTTCCTCCAGAGGTTTAACTTTCTCTTGCACTAATTTATCACACATGAACAGAAAATACAACATCTTGTATTAAAATGGAATTCTTAAAATTCTGTGGTTTCAATTTACCTATTATTTTTGTGATCATAGAGCAAGTAATTTAAATTCCCAGTGTACTAACTTTCATGGAGATGTTCCATTAAAAGCTAATGGAGATGATATCAATAGTTACACTGAAATTACTCCAGAAACTCATGGAAATTAATAGAAAAAATAATCTTTCCATTTGTTTTGAGCCATTTTATAGATATTTATGATAAACAATACATAGGGAGTAAGATACAGTGTATGAATGTGCACACATGCATCTCATAATTCACAATAGGCATATTTTAGGGGAAGACTTAAATGACATAATGAACATGGGTTTTCTTGTTAAGTTCTGTGGGCCTTGGAGAGATTTCTGTAAAACCTTACCATAATGCCTTTCTATGAAAGTGGCAGTACACATATTTTTATTAATCTCTATACCTACGCAAAACCTATTGGAATATGAAAGAAAGTAAGATCTTCTCAAATTAATTTTATTTTTATTCTGTGAAATACAATAGTTTGATCATTTTGTGGAAAGAAAAAATAATACCTGAGTATATACTAGGAGATAAATATAAGCAGAGTAGTCCTTTGGCAAAAGAACATCCACATTTGTGAGAGGAGTCTTTCTTTTCACTCGGTAACCAGCCATAACTCTAAGTGTAATGTCAGGAGCCACCTCTTTGTTAGGCCCAGTGATTTGTAAAGCACAATTCCTCACTGATTTCATACCTTAGATAATGAGGGCTTTGTAGGGTCAGAGGAGAGGGAAAAAAGTGATGAGATTTATGTCTTATGGACAGCACTACCCGTTGATTAACAGGAGAAATTTGGATCAAAATGTTGGTCAGAAAATCAGCAAGAGATGGCAAAGCCCTACCTTGACAGATGCCAGCGTGGACCTGAAAGGCCCTGGGATTTTGCAGAGAGGAGTTTGGGGCATGCTTGTTATGTAGGGTTGGACCTACAGATAGAACCATCAGCTTAATCTCTCATATGTTGCAAAGTCCACCCAGTGCTTTATAGGGCAAATCCTCTGCTGGCCAGCGCAGCTGACCTGCGTGATTGACACATGCACCTATGGGGCTGGGAATCCTCCACATTACTTCAAAGCAGATACTTATGACTGCTGGCTGCTGTAGGCCAGATGATTTCTTCAAGAGGTACACCTAGGGAGAGCACAGCTATCCTCACGTGTCCAGCTCAACTTTGTTGCAGCTCAGTCAGATGCATCCCACAGAAATTTGCTTCCCTCACCCAGCGAAACCACGTGGCTTCTTCCATTGCGCTGGGTGATGCAGCGGCCGGAGCACTGCTTGCCCTGGGGTGCACACCTCCACTCCAAAACGCTGGCTGTTGGTGGCCCCAGAGTTCGGGCACAGGCATGTCCTGCCATAGGCACCCACTGATGGGGGTGACAAATGGGGAGGGGATTTTGAAGTGTATAAAACAATGACAAAGTCGATTGATAGAAAAATATTTTTAAAATATCTAGAGTACTATGGATTTGCTCTTCAACTCCAAAATACCCTCTGAACTTTTTTCACATAATTATTTTACCAGCTGGCAGAGTGAAAAAGGTAGAGCACTGAAGAAGCCAGTCCTAAAGTTTGCCATCTACCTCACCCCAAGCACCTCCTGGCTCTTGTGCTCAAAAATGCTTGATGGGATTGATGCAAATCTCAACTTTTCTCAACAATTCTCTGCATATCTTTGTCACCTGTAACAGTGCTGTGAGTCAAACAGAGCAGTCAGAAACCCAGCCTATAGGATTGAGAAGGATTAAAAAGAGTGAACCTACAGTACTTTATTGACCTAGGTCCTCACATTAACCTGATCTGATCCTTTAATTACTATGAATAGAATAGAGCTTACAGTCCTACTTAATAACACCCCATGCTTTTTATTCTATAAAGAGCTTTCCTATTCATGTGGCCTCTTCTTTTCAGATTTACAGATCTGTAGCAAGAAGAAATGCATGTTTTTTTCCTGGCACTCCAGGGGAGAAAGCTACCTAATGTGTATGTGTGGGATACTGGAAAGCACAACCACAACCTTTCCATTTTGGAAAAAGTTATTTGAAAATCAGTCCTCATTCAAGTTATTTGTTATTTGGCAGGAAAAGGCGAAAGTAGAAAAGGCAACCAAAGCATAAGATCTTAACTTTATAAAGGTGGTAGAAGGAGCGTAACATAGTTTCTGTGCTAATCGGAACTGTAACCGAATAAGATGCATACTTTTCCCCTTTCCCATGCACATTTCCCCCCTCCCTTTAGGCTCAGAGGACCAGCACGTTACTGTAATCTAGGCAGACTGATATATACACATATGATCATATATGTATGGGTGATATATGATACTGTAATTAATAACTGGTATTTTCTCTGAATTCAGGAAAGCAGCTGCAGCCCACTGATAAGGTACTTTATGAGAATAAAATCAAAGCTGAGCATTAATGATTATAATTTGTTGTGATCGAGAACGGTGAAACAATCATTTTATTTCTTGAACTGAACTGAAATATGAGTGGGCTGCTGGGTTAAAAATGAAAAGGGGATACAGGTTGTGATTAAAAGCCTAAGACATTGTGCTAAGGGTAGTATAAAAAGTAGGAACAGTCTCCCTAATTTTTACACGAACGTATTGTGCCTAGCGTCTTCTGCAGATCCACCCAGAGGCCAGGTTGAGGGAGGAATCTGAATCTATTTTTGAGTTAAAGATGGAAAGAGTGACAGAAGTAGAGGCTTTGGGGATTTTTTTTGGGGGGGGGGATGAAGGGGAAAGAGAGAAGGAGAAGGAAGAATCTGACCAAAAAATTGGTGGAGGTGGTGGGAAGAACCCAACCAAAATCAGCTCTTTTTCTTTCAGTCATCACTTTCAGTACGATTTGCCTGAGCTAACAATCCTTTGACTATTGTAATTATAAAAAGATGATAGTTGTACACTGATTTTGGAAGAGAAAGAGAGTATGCTGTAGATGTTTTGCCATTTGGAAGTTTTTCTACTTATTAAGGAGCAACATGTTTCAGCATTATTTTAAGGCTAAAACTTGATTAACATGCAGCAATGAAACTAGTCTAATTTTATTTTACTGTAATTGCTGTAAATAACACTGTTAGTAAAATAAATACTGAAAGAATATGGTATTTGACAGCGAAGATGTACTTAAAATATTTTATCGTAATTCCTTAGCTTTCACAAGACAGGTATTGTTAGGATCCAGTCTGATTAGTCTATCAAAGGCACATCGTTGCCTCCTTCTCCCCCACCCTCCGCCCCCTTGAAGATAGAATAATCTTTACCATGCTTTTAAGGAATAAGGATTTAAATTGAAGCAAACCGTGAAACTGCCAAAGCATGCTTATTATTGACAGGTTATATGAAAATGATTGCTTAAAATTCCACCCCACAGACAGACAGACAGACGTATATAATCCCTACTTTAGCATTATAGTCTTTCTCTCTATTGCTACTCTACACGGCTATAATCTCAAAAGACCATTTATTAAATGTGAAATATTGTATGTTCCTGTAGCCTGCTTCCTTGATTGTGTTCCTAGGGCCTTGTTGGGCAATTGATTACTCTGTGCACAATCCTGCTGCTTTAGGTATTAATGGAAAAACCCCCATTGTCTTCAGGATTTAGGCCCTTTATGATTTTTTTAAAGTTCATTATATTTTGCAAGCAACTGAGTTTAAAATCCGTGATTGGAAAGACTTACCCCTCACATCTTCCTGTGAAATGTTTTACCTTTAGAATGAAAAAGCATTTGGAAACTGTAGGATGGTTTTGATCTGCGGGATTAAAAGGAATCAGTACTGAAAATGGATTCACATCATTTTCTTTTTGGGTACCCAATACTTGGGGGGAGGGGGAGGAGAGAAAAAATAACAGCTGATTTAATATAAGTGGGCTGAATTCCCTCTCCTGGTGGGTCTTTCAAACCTCCAGTTTCTGTTCTTGCCATCGCTCTGTGAATATCCCCCTCCCCTTTTTGTTAAAAGGCATTTCCTAAGGAAGCCTACAAAAGCAGCTTTCAATCTGATTAAGCTTCTCCTGTAAAAAAGTACAAAAATAGGGATACATTTGGGTCAGTATCACCCCTCTATTCATCTGCCTTAATTTGCCTAGCCTACTTACCAAGCACACCGCACATGAACACGGAAGGCTCCTGCGGTCATTAGGGGCTCCCCAAAATTTCATTTATGAAATTCCAAAGGGTAAGAATGACCAAAACCCAAACCCAAATTGTCAGGCAGGCCCGAGCAGCTCGGCGTAGCTGTGGGCTCACCGCTGACAGGTTTTCCAGCCTTACCTGGAGTGAGCTGGTGCTCGGTGGAGGTGGAGGGAATGGTCTCCTGAGATGCCCATGGCTGGTGATGTCTACCTCTGAGTGCTCCCCCGCCATGGACAGGGACAGTGTCTCACCCTGCCGGTGGTGGGTCCACTTCCAGGGCTTGCTCACGGATTCAGCCCCAGTTAAGGCAAACTGCCCCATTTAGTCTACCTACCTGTAAAAAAGGGTACAGGATAACTGTTTCCGATGGGTTTTGTGAGGG
The DNA here is from genome assembly GCA_013400195.1 of Aramus guarauna. NCBI lineage: Eukaryota > Metazoa > Chordata > Aves > Gruiformes > Aramidae > Aramus > Aramus guarauna. The sequence continues at coordinate 435,844 of VXBL01000142.1, read as the reverse complement.
AGGTTCAGTACCTGAAAAACTTCTCTGGTGTTGACTTTTCTCAATATCAGCACCCGTATCTCTCACTCGCCCGTTTACAGAAATGCGTATAATATTTGTCTGCAGCAGATTAGTATCTGCGTGAGATATTTGTGCAGCAATTTACAAAGGTGCTGCGATAACGCATGTAAGCATTTTAACAGGGCAGCGCTGAAAAATAAGCTTGAACTGGAACTGTGATTTGCTTCTGCCCTCGCAAGAGGTTTGTAACCTTTCTTAATAATTTTTTTCTTTAGTACACGGCAATGTTGTAATGTAATCTTTATTACTAAATGAATGAATGACTGGTGTTGCTTAGGGCACAGACTAAAAACTGTTTTCACGTGAAGCCCAAGTATTGTTGCTGTTGCAGTTGTCCTGTTGTTTTATTAGCTCTGAACAATGTTGGACTCTCAAAATCTAATAATCTCTGTAAAGTGTCTTCCCTTGGTAGCATCTTTGATAATGGAGAGTAGATTCTAAAAATACAATAAAAGCATAAAAGAGAATGTTATCATAACTGATTTCAAAAACTAGAAAAAAAATGAACAAGTAAAAAAGAAGCAGACTGCATAGAAAAGAAAAAGAAGAAAAGACACTAAATATTAGTTTTTAATCACTTTGTGTGTGTATTTATGATTTAATCTGCTAACAGCCGTGTTACGTACAGCATAGGATTTGGTGGATATTTCAGCGCCAGCTGCACTCTCTTCTTTTTTGAGGAGAAAGAGAGAGAATTAACCAAAAAATGTGCTATGTTTTACTCAAGTTATTAGCTGAATTATAAAAAAACCACCCAAAACAAACAACATATATTTTTTTCTTAATGGTCATGGGTTGCCATTAAACATATTTAAGTGGCAAATGTTTGTTTTAAGTATTATAACTGTTCCGTATATTTCCCTTATTAACTAAGCATCTTATGATCTCATAAGAGGAGGAATGGCCCTTGAGACAAAAGCGTCTTTCCGGTGTGTGTGCGCACGTGCGTGTGCGTGCATGCGTGTGTGCATGTCTACCTATACGTGTACAGATATGCACGTGCACAAGGCAAAGAGCTTCACAGGTTTGTAACTGGAGAACAAACTCCTGTGGTTTTCATTTGATTTTTAAAAGCAGAAAATATGAATTCTACCCTCAGAATGTCAGAATGTTACAGCTCTTTTGCTATGTAAGTGAAAGATATATTTTTTTAATTATAATCTTTTATACCAGTGACTTTTACATGAGGCAACATTCAGATGTTTTATGTTTCACATTTATTTAAACAATCATTGTCTCTCTCAAAATATTTTCCCTGAAACCTTATGTACAGGTAATAAAATCCTTGTATTGGAGCAGCTTCATCTGATAATGGTAATACAAGGTTGTCTGATTATGCCAAAATTATATTGGAGAAAGGAGATTTTATTAACTGACTTGGAATGAAATCCATAACATCTACGAGCTTTCATCCTTCCAAACGGACCAAAAGCTTCATTAGAGAACAGAAGCCTTTTTTAAAGGATACAAACTAAAATATAAAATACATTTAAATTGAAGCCTAGGGAACAAATTATAACTAAATTTCTTTGCCAGAAAGATATTATTTAAATTTAATTTTACTTCCCCTCCACGTTAGCATCTTCACGCAGCGTCTACATGCTAACATTTCAGGCAGTTCACTCCCCTGTTCTGAGTAGTTTGAGAGGTAACCTCAGTTCACAGAGCATCCTAAGAGCCAGGTTCAGTGCTACTGGATGCCATGCTTATAAGATATCTTTTCTTCTCGTGTCTTTCTACAGGTCAGTAGTACCTAGCTTCTGCCATCCGCATTAGGCTTTTGAAACACTACTCTTCGCAGTGCTTTTGATGTGCATTTCACCTCGGGAAAATACTTGTTCCAGAAGGGATTTTGCTTGGCACGTTTCTGTGCAGGAACAAAAAAAATGAGTGTTGCTAGCTATGTTCCTGTAGAAACAAGGTTTTTCACGCCTGTGTTTGCAAAGGCAGTTGCCCACTAGCTCCGGCAGTAACTTTTCTGCCTCTTTGCCTCTCGGCAGGATGACATGTCAGCAGGAGCTGTCGGTAGAGAGTTGTACGTAGTCCTCTGCTTGCCTAACAGTTGCTTTTTGTAGGAGCATTTGCCTCGGATTGGACTCTTCCTGGGTTTGTAAGGCAGACGTTAGCAGAAAGAAGGTGCGTGCTGGGGAATGCCCTTCAGCCTTTCTTCCTTTGGCTCTGGCACATTCCCCTTTCCACTTCCCAGAAGGGAACCCGGTTTCCCATGTAGGACCTTTACAGGACTTCCCTGTGCCCAGTCTGAGGAGGAATCCCAGGTATTCAGGAAGGTTTTTCTCGGGGCCACTTCACTCTGAGCTATTTGCCTTTGTACACAGCATATTTTCCAAGCAATGTTTGTTGCTTGTGGTTCTCATGTTAGAAAATGATTTTTTTTTTCCCCAGAATGTTTTTAGCATAGATGTTCATTAAATTTTTATTTAAAAATATTTTATTTGAAAAGATGAGAATAAGTTATTGTGTTCTATATACGAAAGGGTGTATTGCTTAAAACCAAGCCCTAAAAACCTTATTACCACTGCAGAATTTTTAATACCAGCATTTTGGTCAAACCCTTCAAACATCTAACATTCTGCCCTTCAGAAAACAGACTTCTCCCATAAACTGAGGTATAAAAGCCCAGCACTTTCAAAAAAATTAAGCCAATAAATCAGGGAAATCCATATTTTAAAAGAAACAAACGAAAACAAACACCAAAACTTTGGTTTCAGTCTGTGGTAATTAAAAATAAAGCCACCATGAGGAAAATGTGTTGATCCATATAGTGGAAATGATTGTGTGTTGCTAGAACAGAAAACTTTGAAAAATGCTTTATTTTAAACATTACATTATTTAAATCAGAAACAGCTATCTTGTAATTGGTAAAAAATGAGATTGGAAGAAGAATTTTGCAAAACTGACATTTTAAGTTTGGGATCTCTTTTTTTGGGAGATATGCTGTTCTTTTCACATGATTTCTGACCTTGCTTAAATACCGAATTCTCAACAAATTCAACAAAGTAGCAGATTTTGCAGGTGACACACAATAAGATATGAATTCTGAGTACCTGCTGCAAAGGTAATTTATTTAAGAGAATTGGACTATTTTGATAAAAATAAACCACTTTCGGCAGGAAAATAGTGGTTGGTTGTTGCTCGAAAAATGTATTTACTTTAGCAAAACTTATTTTCTGTTACTTAATGCAATTCCTTTGATTTTGAGTCTTTCTATGTTGCCTTGCAAATATTTTGCTTGCTTCTAACTGTAGTAGTTAGCACAGCCATACAGAATTGCAGCCTTACATATATTTCCCTTGCAGTCATTTCCAGGCCCTTATTCCATAGCTTTTGAATATACTTTCAGATATAAATTAAATTTCCCACCTGAGCAAGGCCTTCTGAAATGGGCCTTGTTGAAAAAACAAAAAAACCCCACCCAACAATGTGGTCAGAGAATTAATAAAGTACTCGATCTGCCTAAATTTGTTTAGATACCACTGAAGTCCCCCCTATAAATGGAAACAGCAGCGGCCACGCTTGCTTTGCCAGACAACCCCTTTTTAACACTCAGGAGCTAAGTTTGTCTTTATTGCTGCAGAGCTGCACTATTTGAAGGCAGGACTGTGGTCACTGAAGGGTTAAAGCCAGTTTTGAATTTGAGTTAATCCATATGCTAATCTATTTTAAATATCCCTGCATAACTACCAGCGTATTTTTAGCAGCACAGTTTGTTGTTCCAGTTGCCAGCTATTTTTGATGACACAACAAAATAGGGCAGAATATAGTTTTGAGGTTTATTTTGGCCTCTAACTTTAAAAAGGGCAACCCCCTCCCTTGTCCAAGGATAGTTTTGATTTGAATGGTCTATACCTGCCCTCTGCAATCAGTCAGTTATTGTAAGCAGCGTGATGGGCCCGAGGTATTAGTGCCGAGAACGTTCCTGTGGTCCCTCGGGTTAGGGATTGTTTTGCAATGATCACCCGTCCTGATTTGAAGATTGCATGACAAGACACTATTAAAGTAAGGGCAAGGAATTCAATTTCTTGATGTCATTTTGCCTGGCCTGGTTTTGAAAATAGGTCACTGTACGCTATCTGGATTTGTATATTATAACAGCACCTGCTAGCATTTTTGTAGTGAAGGGTCTAGCCATATTTTCATTATAAACCCCTATTTTCAGGGGTTTATAGACTGTAACTTGACCATAGAAAGAAGCTTCTATCTAAATGGTGGCACGCAAGGTGTCTTCTAAGGATCGTGTTTTTTACCCCGCAAATCTCAACAGATACGTGTTCAGCCATTTCTGCAGGAGTGAAAAAATGAAAACATATTTTCAGCTGCAATTTGGTATTGATAGATTCCTTAGGAAAAAGGTACAGTGCTATGTTTATGTTAATAAGAATTCGAGTAAGTATAGGTTGTAAACACTAGTGACTGGGCATGTATATTTTAATTATGCAAATCCACAATAATAAATGCCAAATAATATAATGGAAGGATTTAACAGGGTCAAAAGCTGGTTGTTTGAAAAGGTTGGTAAATAAATCATATGGATTTGAACATCAAGTTTATGTTTATATACTCGTTTGCACTGGTTTTTCCCATAACGTGGAATTGTTTCTGGGGGAGTCAGCATCACTCTGTGGCCTAATATTTTAAACCGTGAATAGATTCTCGCTTACACAACTGAATCAGCACAGCTGTGCAAATATGTGTATTTAAGACTGATTAAACGCTTCCACCTATACATTAAAATATCCAAACCGAAGTCCCTTACTACCACTAACTGTAGGTTTTTGCAGAATAGCTGTGGAGGTGCATTTCATCACCTGCCATATACTTCTTAACGTGTTTTACTTTTTGTTTTTAATACGATCAGGAGCAGCCAGGCAGCAACCCAGCAAAATGAAACTTCTTCTAAAACAAAGATAATAAAATATGTTCGAGTAACGTTAAAGGATTGTCAGAAGACTGCCGATGTAAGGAAATTCAGGGTTAATGCTGCGTTACTTCATTTTGAAATCAACCCCATTGCGCCTGTTTATTGCAGGGGTCTTCAATCGGAGCGATCACACAGCGACGTGTCGGAGGCTGCTGCAGCACCCGACGGGCTGACCCTGCGCAAAACTTTCAGATGGCCAAATATACAATTTCCAAAATTTTTTTTGAGAGAAGAGGCGCCGGGGAGAGGAAGAGGAGGAGGATGGTCCCGGTCAGCATCGTTGTCTACGGCTGTGCCATGGGGTTCAATGCAGCACAAAAGAGAAAGGTGGATAAAACTCCGGTGCCCTGGACTGCGCCGCATTTTGGCTAGACGTTAAGATTCCTAGAGGTATTATTCTCACCTAGTCCTTGAAATACCCACCGGTAAACCAAAATCCCCCATCCCCTGCAAAGCCAACAGTTTGCTACTTAAATGGGTTTAGACTTAATTTTAATGGAAGTGAAACATAGTCGATGGAGGCAAATTAAAACCATATAATTTTGTAATCTTAGTTTAGCTATAATTGCGGCAATAAAACAGTGGAAAGAATAATTGTGGAACATATGTTTGTGAGTGACATTATCTAGGTGACTTCCCTTTTACGGCAATGCGCTGCTGTCCTATTTGTCTCCCCCTCCCTATGCATTGGAATGACAAACCTGCGAGCCCGGAGTTAATGCTGATTGCGGCAGCTGCTTACACACCGAGTCTCCATGGCAACCGGCGACGTTGCCACGCAACCGTATTCTTTTAGGGACAGGGAAAATGCCCAAAGGCTTACTAAAAATACATGGAAAGGGAGGGGGGGGGGAATCTTAAATTTTCTTACTACTGTTAATGGGTATAAGGGACGGCGCTACTGCTTGAAAGCAGAGGTCGCGCAAATAAAAAACCCAGCCCTGACCTTTCAAAAATTGCTTGCCATTGCTTGAAATCTCAAGCTTTATTGACAAAGATGACTTTTGATCGATTGTAAAATTGGTAGCTACCACGCGGCAGCCCTCACAGACTGCAAGATGCAGAGCTGGCCCATTGCTATTCCGGAGGGGTTGAAGGTCAGCCGAGAGCCATCAATGCCGTATTGATCAGCAGAGCTGAAAAATGCCCGTGTTTACAGCCCCTCGCACCGTGGGGCTGCGGCCCCAGCCTCCAGCGGGCTCCGCCGCCTCGGCGTACGCTGCGGGGCGAGCCGTCCTCCCAGCAAAAGTGACATCACTTCACTCAGCTCAGCTGTTTCTGCAGTTTTCTATAAATAGCTAGATAAAAAATTGAAGGCTGCTTTTGGAGAATTTAGCCAGCCAATCTTCTGATCGTCAGCAGACGAGACAGGCTGATTTTTTTATTTTTTTTTTTTTTTTTACCCTACTAATATTGCGCTGCAAATTCTTCCTCCTAGTATTTGGAGCTTGACCCCGAATAACCAAAAAATTGTGAATGGTATACATGGTTGCATTCAGGATTGTTCTGAGATGGATATTTAATTCATCCTTTATCACTTCTCTAGCTGTTAAATTGTGATTTAGATAGAAGTGAGGATGGAGGGAGGAGAAAGGGTCGGCGTTGCCGTACAACGCCTGGCGTTATGCTGATGTGGCATGTTTGCTGAGCTCAGTATCATCCCTACCTGCAGTACCCACCCCCCTCCCCCCC
>VXBL01000142.1:331009-429119 GCA_013400195.1 Aramus guarauna | reverse complement strand
CCCGTGCCAGGCTCCTGGGTGCCCCCCTGAATTAAACACACCATGCACCAGAGTCAGAGTTACACCAGGGCTCTTGTTGGTTGTAATAGTAGATACAAAGGATTTGAAGGAAGCAATTAGAAGAGCAAACAAAAGTGCTGTTAATAAGCACACTTCCTATTTTTCCTCGATTCTGATTTTGCTTCTCTATTTCTTAATTAAGCCTCTAAGATAACTGATGAAAGAAAAACATCATCTGCCTGGTCTGTAAATATCCTCTTGCTCAATAGTATTTCTTTCTGGAAACAGGAGCATTAAAAAGCTGCAAAGCACAAAACAAAGTCTTGAAGCTGTCTGGATAAAAATGTGCATTCTACAAGTTTTGTGAATTTTTGGAGACCATGGCAGTTCTTTTAGAAAAAGGAGAGCAAAACAAACTTGTATACATAAGAGATAACAACTGGCCTAGGCAGAGAAAAGCGTGTTCTCTGCAGACTCCATCCGCAGGTAGCCCTCATAGAATCATTTAGGTTGGACCTTGAAGATCTCCAAGTCCAACCATTAACCCAGCACTGCCATCTCCACCACTAAACCAGGTCCCTAAGAACCACATCTACATGTCTTTGCAATACCTCCAGGGATGGTGACTCAACCACTTCCCTGGGCAGCCTGTTCCAATGCTTGACAATCCTTTTGGTGAATAATTTTTTCCTAACAGCCAATTATGGTAAATTCCTGCTGCTTACCATACCTTTGCCCTGCCTGGGTTGCACTCCCAGTGGGAAATGAGCAGGTGTCAGGGGAGAGTCTCACACAGCCCATGAACCTTGCTCAGCTTTTTAGCATCCCCAAGCACAAACCTGCACACAGGATCAAGCCGCAACTGTCCCCATCCTTTTTGATTTGAACAGGGATCTGAAACTGCTTGGCAACAGGAGTGATGAAGCTACTTGTTTTTCAGAAAAGTTAATGGCACTGGAAATAGAAACCAGACAGTTCCTTGAAGGTGCGGAAGAGGGGACCGGCAGATTTTCTCTCCCAACTGCAGTACTGATTGGGGTGCAGTGGGTATTGCAAAGTGGAATGCTATGGCCTGTGTAGTACAAGGGATTAGAGTAGAGGACTATAATAACTCATGCTTGCCTCAAAATATGCATCCTTCCCTTAGCAATGGAAGTGCGAATGAATTGCAAAATGTATGTAAAATTATTGATATATGGGATTTGAAAATGCATTTGTTCTCTACAGAAACTGATCTCTAAATGATGCAGGTGTCAGGATTCAGAGTCTTGTAGACTCTTGCAGATCAGTGAGACTTGTATTCTTAGATATCTTTTGAGTATCTGGGTGCATGTGATCCAAAACCAAGCTGCAGTTGTTGATTGAAATATTTCTGCTATGGTTAATGTTGAGTTTTTTGGAATGGTCAATACTGATGCTCTGACTTGGGAGGGGAGAGAAGGATGGAAAATGGTAGAATGAGACAAATCCCATCTATCTTCTCTGCAGAGTGGGCTCAGTAGTATTTGACCCGTTGGTTGAGTGGAATGCAAATAAAACAGTCTAGATGAGACAAAATAAATGAAACTTTATAACTTTCTGAATTTCATTTGTTGCAGAGAAAACTAGCAGTTGAAAGATGGAGTTAAATTTTGCCCAGAAACTTGTTAAAAATTTATGCAACTTCCAGAAGAACTACTGGAGAAGTATTGCCATAGGGAAAAAACCTACAACAACAGAGTTAAAATTATTTACTGGGATTGTATTTAAAAAACTGAGTTCTGTTTTAGAATAAATTTATTTATTTTTGCATATAAACAGATGCCAAACCCTTATAACCTGCTGAATTTTTCAGCAATATATTTACTTTTCAATAACTTTCACTTTTTTTGCATTATCATTACATTTCACAGCACATTTTAAATAGTACTGTTTAATAAATATATATCTTCCACTGTGAAATAAAGCACAAGTAACTGGGATTTTTGGTGCTGAATCAAGTTAGTAGTCTTCCTATTAAAAAAATCACCTGTTTAGTAAAGGTAGAATAGAGAGGGCTGAAAATAAATAAAACCTTCCTACATTCCTAAGCCCAGCACCACCTTGTCTTAATAGTCAATACAGCTGCTATGTATTGAATACTGAAAAGCTGGACAACTGTTTTTATTATCTTTGTCTTATCTCACGCCAAACCCCTTCTGGGGCCAACAGTCTTGACTCTGCATTCTATGACCTTTTCAAAATCTCATATTGAAAATATGAGTGGATTAGCCAAATTTGTGAATCACAGGCCCGCTCACTAAGTCAACAAGAGCTTGCTTGCTAATTTCAGTGGAAGCAGGAGCAAAACAGAAGTCAGATTGTGCTCCAGCAAAACTCCCTTTGACTTCAGGTCAGGATGAAATTCATTCCCATCATCTCTACTGTCCTTTTATGTCTTTTTACTGACAGACAGACAAGGAACTTTACTATTCCTGAATCCTTTCCCAAGAAAGGACAGTCTATTACTTTTATTTCTGAGCGTGAAAATGTCACCTGTGTAGGACCTCCTCTCAGTCCACTGCTGGAAGGAGGGAAAAATTACTTATAGGGCGGGTGAACACTAGTCAAGTGCTTGCTGGTATGATCAAATCTGGTATTTTTCTGGGGAAAAGAGGGGGAATGCCCCAGGGAACAATCCCCAGACTACTGTGAGCTCATATGCAAGACCCTTGGAAACACTGCTGGGCTCCGTGTTGTCCCTCTCCCTCCCTGGCAGGACAGGCAAAGCAGTAGCCTCATAAAGCAGAGATCCAAGAAAGTGTGTCCTAAACCACTGTATGACAACATTTGGAAGGACAAGGGGATTCCCTTTGTTGTCTGTAATCTTCTCCTTGACTTTATTCTTTAAGGCTTTATTTATTTTTATTCAGTGTGGCTTTCTGTTACCACTGTAGTAACCAGACATCGGGATTTCTTCAACATTAGAGGCTGGCTGAATAACAGGGTGTGCGTGTGCGCGCACACACACACACACAGGAGGACAGCAGCAAACACGATGCTTTACAAGGCTGTTTACTAGTGGAACTATACACAGAGCAGCCACATTACTATTAAATATCTGTTTAGTATCTTACAAACTAAAAACAATAGCCTGTCTACGGCAGAATTTTTTTCTGAATGAGATGAAGCCTTCCATAAAAATTCCTTCTTATCATTTTGTATGTTTGTGTCAAAATATCTCAGGGCACAAAGCCCAGCAGAAAGCCAACTTAAAAAAAGAAAAAAAAAATCTTTGTAAGCGCTTTCATGACAGTGAACCATTAAATCTCCTGAGTAATGTAGGGAAGAGCTGGATCATGCATAGATTGCTCTTTACCCAGGATGCACAGTTGCCTGCAAGATTCTGAATAAAGAGACACACCTGCTAGCTAGCTGATAACACTCTGGGGTCATTTCATTGAAGAAACTGTCAGCCAGGAGGTATTTAAATAAAGCCACAGATGAATTCATGACCTGCACTACTGAGACTGAAAAAAAAAGGTGTTAAAGCAGAAAGAGAATGCAGATAAATGCACATTCCTTTGTATTGCAACAAAACTTCTCCATGTAAATCAACTGAATGGGAAAGAATGGGGAAAGAATGTGCTTCTCCGTACAGTAGCAGGGAAGTGAGATGGTTCAGCTGCACATCTGGCTACCAGCCAAGGCAGTCGTGTGCCATGCTTGTTTGCCTACTAGTGCTGCTTAGATTGGCAAATGCCCATGCAGTTTGAAGAGGGCAGGCGCATGACTGGATGGCTGCCAGTAAGTGTGCGGGACTGATGCCACTGTTGGACGCCATAGCCTGGTAGGAATGAGGAATACAAAGGCATTCAATAATCTGAATGTCCCTTTGCTTCAAGAGAGTGGTGCCAGGCAGCATTTAATGAGAGATTGCTTTGTTACAAAGTCCTCGACATCAAGTGGGCTGGTGAGCTCATTAACCTGACTGCAGCAAATAAAAAAGGCGCACTCAGAAGACTCCCATGATAGCATACTCAATAGTGTAAGAGTCCTTTTGCTTCCTTTATGGTGATCCATTAGCAAGCAGCAGTGTAAACACCATAAAGCAAGCCAGTTTTCTGATTGTTCAACTAAAGTCTGTTTTCCCTTGGGGATTATGCCACCAGTTGATGCAGAGACACCCCCCCAGCCCTCGTTATCTATTACATAATGACTTTCTATGCAATGAAGGATTTTCCCATATTTCTTAGGAGCGCAACTGCAGCTAAGGAAACTACTGACAATTCACATCTCTGAAAGACGAAAGGCAACAATGTAGGGCACATCAGAAAACAAATAAACCACAAAGTGATGCCAAGGGGAATGGAAAATATGATTATGCTTATGTTTATACAACTTCAGTTAGAACTTAGGAAAAAGGCACATATCTTTTCTGTGTCGCCTTTGTTCCTGTTTGCACAGGGCTCTGTATCCGCAGAAGAGGCAGCCCACCTTGCTTGCCTAACTTGGTTCTCTGCATTTTCCACAAATGCTGTTTGCCCTCAGGAAAATGCATTATAAAGTAGTACTTCCAGAACAAGTGCCTACTGTGTCTTCATTCGAAACACAGCTCTTTGCTGATTTACTAATCAAAGGAAAAAGAGGGAAGAAGCAAATCCCCAAAGAATTTCTCCTTTCAAAACAAAGGGGAAAATTCCTTGTTGTAGTTATTCCATTCAATCCACTGGAGCTACACTAGTGACTTTTTTTTTTTTTCCCAACACCTGAAAAGGTCAAATTAAAATACCTGTGTTTAATCCCCAGGAACTGCAAGGGACTATTGCTTCCCCATAAGCACCCAGCCAACAGAACTAGAAAAATAGCCAAACAAGGTCAATGATTTTTTTATTTTTTGCAAGTAGGTGATCAGCATGGATCCAGTACACACTGGTAGTAATGATTTTTGGTTATCCAACTGCTCAGTCAAGGTCCTATTACTCAAGTATCTATCTGGCACAAAATAAAATTAAAAATCCCATTAGGCACTAATTAATACCCTTTTCAGAAGAATTACATACTAGTTACAGAGTTAAAATGTATTCTGTTCTCACTAATAAGATTGTTTTTAATTCTTTAGCAATTTGCAGAATTCTTTAATGATTTGCAAGGTGCTACCACCAATCGGATCCCATTATAAGATCAATTTAAAGTCCCCAAGCGGTAGTTACAGCACCACTGTTAGTATGTGAAATTGTGGAAAAAATACCAAAGGAAATAATTAGGTTACCTCTTCCTACCTTTACCTACCATATGACAAGATAGTTAGTCTGAATTGTATTTTGTCTGCAATGCTTAGAACAGTACTTCAGATTTGTAATTAAAAATTGGTTTGGTCTCTATTTTCATATGTTAGTTCACACCCTTTCAGTAAGCAAAATGCAGTTTAACTGGTGCAAAAAATCTACAGTGGGTTGCTGCAGTAGATCAGATGTAGATTCTTCCAAACTCTTCAGAAATTGTGAAAGGGAAGCAAAGGACATTATCTTCTCTGTTTTTTGGAGATTTTGTGCTCTTAACATTCAGAAGTGGATGGAAGTCCAGTGAAGGCCACCAAGATGGTCAATGGGCTGCAGCACATCACGTATCAGGAGACACTGAGAGAACTGGGTTTGTTCAGTCTTAAGATGAAAATGCTTTGGAGGGCTGTCTACAACTGCCTCATGGAAGAGAGTAGAGAAGATGTAGCCAGTTTTCCTCTGAAGGTGCACAGTGATAGCACATGAGGCAGCAAACACAGGCTGGAACACGGGGCAGTGCTGTCAGATATGAGTGGTTTTTGCAACTTTTTCACCATGAGGGTGGTTATAAATTTCAGCAGGTTTTCCAGGAAGGTGGAATTACTATCCTTGGAGACAAGAAAAACTCAGCTAGAAAATACCATGAGCAACCTGATCTGATTCAGCCTTCCAGTACCTGAAGAGGGCCCACAAGAAAGCTGGAGAGGGACTGTTTATCAGGGAGTGTAGTGATTGGACAAGGGGTAATGGCTTTAAACTAAAAGAGGGTAGATTTAGATTAGATATAAAGAAAACAATCTTCTCTGTGAGGGTGGTGAGACACTGGAACAGGTTGCCCAGAGAAGCTGTGGATGCCCCCTCCCTGGAAGTGTTCAAGGCCAGGTTGGATGGGGCTTTGGGCAACCTGTTCTAGTGGAGGGTGTCCCTGCCCATGGCAGGGGGGTCGGAACAAGGTGGTCTTTGAGGTGTCTTCCAACCCAAACCATTCTATGATTCTATGATTCTATGACTCTATGATTGAGCCTGCTTCAAGCATAAGGTCCAGTTGGGTGACCTTCAGAGCTCCTTTTCATCCTAAATTATTCCTTGGTTCTTTGGCTGGTCTGGGGAGGAGATTGGTCAGGTACAAACTGAGATCCCAGTGAAGGACTGAGTGTTGTGCAGGATTGACCAGGGACAAAAAAAGAAGGCACCATGGGGTTGCTTTGCTACAGAAGTTCACAGAACCATAGCTCTGGGAGGATGCTGTGTTTGCAGTATTTCACAGTGCGGTTGCTATCTCTGGCAGCAAGTCCTTCACACTCATAAAAAAGGTCACTAAATGCAGGCAGCAATAGCACCTTGTCACTACAGTACCAAACACTTGCATGTGAATTTTTTATTTGAATCATGCAATGCCTGATCCAAAGGCAGTCCTTGAACTGCAAACTCCTGGTGAGAGGACATTGCTGGTGATTTAACCTGACAGTGTGCTAAGATGAAAATCACCAGATCTGCGAGCACTCCTAATCAGGCCTTAAGCACAATGCCGGAAAAGAACAAAAGGAGTGGAAACGCAAGAGACTAGGGGCCACCACGGTAACTTTGAACTGAACACTGTAGCAGAACGTAGCTCTTTTTCCTTTTTCTGCGGCAGCTTTGGCTGATGTTGAGAACAGTAAGGAAAAGAGTATGATGAAGTTGGACCAACTGCTGACAGACTAGAAGACGACAACAGGGAAGATGCCAAGGTATCTCAGGAGCAGAGGGTTGCTCTGGGGACTGCTGTGTGGCACCTGACCTGCCACAAAGTTGAAAGCTGGGGGAAGCAGGCAAGATAAGCTTTAAGAAAATCAAAATGGGATCATTATATTAAATACTACCAGTGCAACCTTTAGCCCAGCAATAGAAAACAAACAGAGTAACAGGCATTATCACTTTTGGCAAGCAGGATAAGGGCAGGTATTAAGCACAGCTAGATTAGACCCAAGATTACATATTTTTCTCTCCTTTCTCTTGCTGCTGTTACATGAACCTCTCTCCTTCAAGCTTGAACAAGATTACATTGCAAAGCTCCCTATGCAGTTCCTCTGAAAAGTAACATGGATATTTCACCGTGCCAAGATAACCACTGCAAACATAATGGTAAAAGTCTGATTCACACATGCATTTGGGAAACCGCTTCAGACAGTCCTGAGAGCAGAGGGGAAAATCCTCATTGCTGCAGTGTATGCTGCTTTTAGCTCCTTTGGCTGACTTTCCTTCTGTCTTCAAGGCATATTCAATTCTTTTGACCTTGCTGAGATCGGAGTGAAGACGACTGCCTGCTTGGTTTAAAGCTTTGGGCAAAGCATTTTGAGGGAAGTGAGGAAAGGATAAACAGGAAGGTTCTAGCAACGCAGGGCTTGTCTCTCAGATGTTTGATGGATCAGCACTAGTAAATGAACAAAAAACTCTTTAACCCTTCTCACAAAACTTTGATTCTGTTTTCTCCACTTTGTTTGCCTTGTCAAGTAACATGATCGCACAGAAAGCAGTAAGAGCATTGCCATCTAGGAGCATCCCACAGCATCACTTGTGCTGGGACAGTGGGCACTGCCTTTTAAACGTTTCATTCTCCAAAAAAATACTTTTAAAGGTGGCTATATGACTTGGTAGAGATTTATGATGAAAAGTTCCTAGAATATCAGCTCACCTCACAGTTCTGCTGTTGTCCAAAGAATTACTAGACTTTGTAACCAGTGTCTACAAAGCAATAAATAATTCTCTTCATGAGAAGTGGAACTTTCCTCCATGTAAATCCTGCTGTGATACCAGGCTGACTGCTGGGCAGAGACAGTACAAGTTCATGGGAGATTTTCTGCTATCTTAGATTACTGGACCATATAATGTCAGCATTGAGCAGTGCAGAGGACCTATCTAAAGCTAGTAGACAAAGTTCAAAAAGGGTCAGGGTATAATATCTTCCTATGCTGCCTAAACACTGTAGTATGTGTGTCTCCTGCCGCTTCATCCTCAGGACTTCAGGCATCCTTGTGAATTCTGTTTGTGTGCTAGTTTTGCTCTGGGAATTTAATAGTTCTTGCTTGCTGTTTGGTTATAAAACAATGTGGGAACGGCAGAACTCCTCCGCTCTACAGTGCTGCCTATTTTGAGGTTCCTACTTGTAGCAGCAATACGTGCTGAATGGTGTAAAGAGTGGAGAAAGATCATTCTCAAAGGCAGCCTGAGCTCACACTGTTTCAGTGAGCACAGGTAGCCTCTGCCCATGTTAATAGGGTGGTTTCCGAAAGGGTTTTCAGAAGTCAAGGAGAGTACTACTACAAAACACTTTGTGCATTTTGTACGTGAACAGACCAACATTATTCTGATAGACATTTCCTCTGGCCTGATGCACTGAATCATTGAAAGGACAGAGAGTCAGGCAGCTGTTTCAGAAAAGACCTTGTCCTTGCCACAGTTATTTTGGTTTCTTTTTCTTTTTTGTTCTTTTTGCAAGTAGAAAAAAGTGGCAGCCTTAATTTTCCTAGCTTTAAAGTGCTGAAGAACCTAGTGTGATAGTTTATCATGTTAAGATAGATCATGATTTTTCATTTCTCTGGCCTTTCCGGCCCTCCTGATATTTTAGCTGTTTATTACCTTTGGCCCCAAATATACAGACCCACTCCATACTCCCAAAATTTCCAGACAGAACCTGAAGACCCTTGCTCTCCAAATATCAGGAAGCTGTCTCTGTTGAACCATTTAGATTTCCCATGTGTGGTATCCTAGAGGCTCCTTCAACACTTGGACCAACAAGTACGTGTCGTGGGAGAAGGGAGGAGTACACCATGCTTGCAAGAGCTTTTCACAGTTACTCAAGAGCTTCAGTGGCAGGGGCTCTTGAAGTACAATAGATGGGTCAGACAGAGTGAGAGGCAGAATAGTGCCTATAGTAATTATCTTTCTTTTGAGTAGTCAGTGGTATTTTTATAATTCTATGATTATTTAAAATATCACATGAAGTGAGATGTTATTTAATATATACATGACCTGTCTTGATAGTTAATTTCCAGGCACACATTTCACAAATTTTAACTGATTTTTTTCTTCATCTTACATAAGTTTACTTAAGATAATTAAGTTTTGGGTAGTGTAGGACAATATTCTGACAGAAGAGGAATATTT
This sequence comes from Aramus guarauna, assembly GCA_013400195.1. Classification (NCBI taxonomy): domain Eukaryota; kingdom Metazoa; phylum Chordata; class Aves; order Gruiformes; family Aramidae; genus Aramus; species Aramus guarauna. The sequence continues at coordinate 419,733 of VXBL01000142.1, read as the reverse complement.
TTTTCTTCTTACATTTTGCATCTAGTAAGGTGAGCATTAGACATTTTTCTTTTCCACAGGATAAAATTCTTTCTGCAGCAGTGACTGGTGGAGGACACTGAACACAGATGAACAGCATTTGCTCAAATCTACATAGGCACTATAGGACAGACTTTTCAAACATAGACCAAATAAGTGATGTTTATCTTTTTCTGTAACTATTATGCTGTGTCTTTAAAAAGGGGGCAGGGGACACAGGTCTCATAGTTTTGAATCACAGGAGAAGCCTGATTCTGACCTTTTTAATGCCATTTATGGAAGGAAAAGATTAAAAGTCCTTGTGACCTAGGAAAATTTCCTCCCAGGTCTACATGTTAGTTAGGAGTCATAAAGGTCACTAATTTCTGGCAGCACAAAGCACCCAGCACACATGAGCATAACCCCAAAATGTATATTTTTCTGTCTTCTGTGCTTGTAGAATAGAAAGAAAAAGCAATTATTCATTGGTATGACCTCAATTCTTGTCTCTTTCTCTAGTTTCAGCTGGCAAAGAGAAGCGGACCTGGTGTGACTGCAGCTTCTCTCACAGCTTCGGAGGGCAGAGGGGACACTGACTGCACTGGCCTGAGAAGGTACAGTGGGACACTGGGGCTCAGCTACCTTGGAAAAGCAGGGTTGTTCTTCATATCCAAAGAAGTTAAGGTTAGCCTGTTTGCCTAATACTAGTTTTGGGATTTTTTTTTTGTGACTGTGCCAAGAATCACATGATGTTCTGCAGTATTTTGAATCTTGCCTGATGGCATTGATTAGCAGCTGGAGATGATGGTTCATCTTGTGTGTTCGGCTGTACATCTTGTCTGGAGCTGGTCCTCCATGACATGAAAACACATTATTGAGAGCTGCTGGAAATACCGATTTTCATCCTCAGATAGGTCATTCTGCCTTATTTGAATTCTTGTCATCTGCAAGGACAAGACCAGCTGCCAATATTGCTCATTGAAGTAGTAAAACTTCTTCATAGCCTTATAGGTCTGTTCAAGAAAGCCTAGAAAGTGACAATATTCAGATAATTACTTTCCCAAATCTGGAGACAGTGGTCAAGGCAGGCAGAGAAGTGAATTTCTGCCTGGAAAATGTTGTTCGTCCCCCTTTCCTCCCCTTCCGTAACGTCCTCAGATGATGGCAAGCCAAGTAATGATAAAACAATCAAGGTCAACATCAATAACAGCAAGGCACTGTATTAAAGAGTTCATATAAAATTCTGGCCCCACATCTGTCTAAATACCAGGGATGAGCTTATTGTGACCCTCCTCCAAAATCAAAGATTTTTGTGAAGAATTTAATTTGAATCTGAATTTTGTTGTCACTTGGACAAACCTTCCCTTGCCTGCAGTGGAGTGTTGTTTGAATTGAGTTGAATGCAGGTAGCAAGGTTTGGTCCTCTGCTGTTAATGCAGCAGTTAAAACCCCACAGCTTTCCCAAAAGCTGGCACACAATACGTATGAGGTAGTACTAAAAATAGATGGAAACGTAGGAGCGGGAGCTAACTATGAAAATAGCAAAAGAAGAAAATAACTGTAAATAAAAATTACTATGTCATTTTTTTGAGAACTCTGCTGAGCAAAGCGGGGAGATTGAAGAAGCCGCATGTGAGTCAGGAGAAGCAGCTGCGTCCTGCAGCCGGGCTGCAGCCTCCTCTTCCCTCACATCCCGCCACGCCGTGCTGTCACCTGCGCCTGCCACAAGCACAGCTCCTACTTCGGCAAAGTGGGAAAATAGATTTTACTGTCCCCAAACTACTCTGCTCGCCAATTGCCACCCGATTTGGAGGATCCTGGTTGCCTGGGAAACGTAACTGGTTGTTGCTGTGGAAACTCGGCTTTGCTGACCACCGGGTTTCCCTGCCACCAGGGGAGGAGATGGGGACTCTCCGCATCCCTCTGTGCTAGCAGGTGATGGGAGAAGGCTTTGCCACCGGCGCTATCAATAAAGTTGCAGAACAGTGTTAATAGCTTTTACTTTCACTTGTTTAAGCATTCTCCGCTGTTGGCTTTTGGAGGGAAAAAAAAATTAGGATAATCCATTTAGGTAATAGATTAGAGGACAAGACGGAGTAGGAGGAGGCATTTGTTTATTTATTTGCTTCGGAAAAGTTCGTAAGACTTTTTGTGCACAAATTACTTGGAAAAAATGAACTTGAAAGCCTTGCAAAATGTACAATTTCACGTTGTATTAATGTAAGCTTTTTGAAGTTAATATAGCCATTCCTTTGCTATTAATGTTCCTGTGTACTCAGTGGGCTTAAACTGTTCATCTCATAACGAACATATGCTGTCAGTAAAAGCAATAGCTCCTGCAGCATGCGTTAACTCCTTGTTTCCAAGACTCATGCCAAGCAGAAATGGCATCGACCATGTTTAACCCTGTTTCCATATTTTGGGGCAAAAGGGGTTAAGAGATATCCGAAATGGAATGCTGTAAATTCCTAGATGGCCTCTGCTGGTTTTGGAAACCGAGGGAGAATAGTGCAGTGGCTAATTTTTCTTTCTCTTTTAAGTAGCAAATTGGAAAAAAACAACTATTACAGCTCACTCTGACATCAAGGAAATAATAATAATACTTTGCACTTATATGGCAGCTTTTATCCCCAGTTTTCAAAGGATTTTTCAAACATTAATGGTGTACCACTTTATTCTCTGTTGGCAAGGTGGTCACATGGTGGTGTGGGAGCTGAGGAGACATAAAGCAATTTATAGGGTGGTGGGGCACTAATGCAAATTTCAGGAAGCGATGCAACCTACCGACAACAGCTCTATGGCTAAATCACGTTTAAGGTAAAAGTCTGTCTAATCTATCACTGCTGCGGTTTGCTGCAGCAGAAAGGGATGAAATCTCCTCTGTAGTCCATTGATTCTACTGCAGATGCTACAGCGAAGGAAATCGTGTTTAGGCTGGTTTAGTGGTATCTCTTGATCTATTTGCTTTAGTAGATGCTGGTGCTGGGTTTTTTTGTTCTTTCACGATACTTGAAAATACATGTATTTTAAAAATCTGTAGTAGTTCTGGTATGTGTACCTCTGTTCACTGAAGGCAACAATAGAGTAAAAATGCAGAATAACTTGAATAACTCCTTTGTTGTTTTACACTTTACACAAGGCTTCCAAAATATTCTGTGCTTGAGATTACTCAGAGAGAAATTTTGGCAAATCAGGGAAAACCTGTCTCTCTCTTCCCTTTCTTCTTCTTCTTCTTCTTTTTTTTTTTTAATTTGGAAAAGTTACTTTATTCTTGCTGTAATAAATTGTCACAAACTTGATATTCAAGTGAGGAAAGGAAAAACAGGTTGATATTTTCCATTAGAAAGGGTGACTGGACAGTAGCCCCTGTTTTAAAATGTGTCTGTGTCCAATTTACAAACTGCCAGTGCTCCTGAGGCATCTTTACGGAGGTAGGGAATACTACGTTACCCGAGGCTCACGGGAAACCCTGCCTTATCTGTAACTAATATAAATCAGAGAAGCTCTGATGAAATCTATGGAGCTACATCAATTTACACAGGCTGAAAATCGTGCTCAACTGTTCCCAGACAAAGGCGTGCAATTCCCCATTTGCCTCCACAAAGGCAGATGCTCTACCTCCTTACCTGCTCCATTTGCTTTAATGAGGTGTTCACAGCAAAGTGTAAATGGTACCATTTAGACGTCAACATTAAGCATGGCGATGTTTTAAGAGTAGCACTTAAGGAAATTAAATGCGTAATCTGAGCTAATGTGAATGGTGTATGACTGTTGTTAAATAAAGTTAAAATGGACAAAGTAAAATTCTCTCAAGTGCCTCTAAGGAAGGCATGTTGTAGGTTGTGTGAGTTATGGCATAATCTTAGTACACTGGAAATTTATCCTTTCAGATTTTTAACATGAAAACAGATGATTAAGAAGACTATGTCTGTGCCATGGAGTTAGCTGTTAGAACATCAGTATTTGATATGCAAGATGGCAAAGGTGTGGAAATACCGTACGTGATGGAAATGAAACTTTTGGGGAGGCACTGAAGGGTGTGCAAGGAGACAGAGAAATGCTCTATTTTGTGTCCCTTTTATTCCCTCTCTCCCCACACATTACAAATGTAAGTAGCAGAAGCATGATTTGGTAGATTTACCCCAATGAGGTATGTGTTGTCATTGACTGTGCTGGAATTATTCTAGATTTACTTCTGTGTGAAACCAGAATCAGGACTAGCTAATTTCGCTCAGTGTGCTGATACGAAATGCAAAGTGAAAAAGTCATCATTTGTATTTCTTATTGTACTGAAAAACTGCTGGAGGCCTTGTAGGAATGGAAAAGTTAGTAGTAACAAAACAGCATGGCATATATATATATATTATTTTCAATATATTGGTTTTAAAACTGGTTTTAGGAACTGATAAGACATACCTCTGGTTAGTAGCTAATCATGTTTATGAGGTTCAACTTCTGATTTTTTGTGTGTATGTATATTAACCTGAGGACAAAGTTAGAGCCTTTGCTAGACTCAACAAAACCCTGTATTAGTAGAGAAAGCGTTATCACAGATAAAAAAAAAATAAATCTGATGTAAAATCATTTTCAGACCTTTCTACTACCCTTAGGTTAAAAAAAAAAGAAGAAAAAGCAATGAATAAATTAGTAGCCACATCTTCCTTCCAACAACCTAATTTCAATAGTATCGTAATAAAAGGACAAAGGTCATAGATTAAAGCATTGTAATGGAAATGCAAAATCTATATCTGCTTATAGGTATAGAACTGTATTTTTAAAGATATTCCTACTTGTAATGATTATAATTCGAGCCTAGTGTCACTAATCAAAAAATAGCTCTTTTTCATTCTGATTGAAGAACCAATATTTACAAGTGTGTGTGTATATATAAGTATAAATAAACAGTTAACAACTGCACTGAGAATATCTGCATGGAGTTCTGGGTCAGCTGTAGCACTGTTTGTCTAATGCTTTTATCAAGACACCTGTTACAATTTAATTTTTTGTCTCTTTCTCTTAGTAGGGGGCAAGTAATAGACTCAGGATGTGGCCAGAATAGGAGAACTGGAAAATTATTTCATGGTTTCTGCTAATATGTTAAAATACATCAAATTTATTACTCATAAAATGCCAAAAGTATCCACAATACTTTGCCTAAAGTCACAAAGAATAATGCAGCTCAGACCTACATCTGGCATCCAGAGTCCTCCACCCTAAATAAACAATCCTGTTATACATGGTGAGAGACCCCAAAGTGGCTTCTGCATCAATAGGTGCAGAAACTTAATCTCTCCCTCCACAGAGAGCAGATAGAATAATTTCCTATAACTTAAATATGAGCAACTGTCTTCCTTATGCCTACTGTCCCTCAAAGTCAGAGGCAAAAATGCATGGAGGAAGCTGTCACAAATACCACATATATTAAACTTTTATCTGCAGTTTTTACATGCGGTTATTTAAAGGGAGATAAATAATAGTGGCTTCCCACTGTATCTTGCATCTCTCACTCCCTCCCCCCCCATTAAAATTGTTTCACATATGGTTGAGGATCCATGCAAAAATAACTAACATTCCCTCTACCTAATGTGATACTACATAACACAGAAAAAAAAAAATAATTTAACTTCTGTCGTTTCCTAACAAAATACTTAACAAGCAGTTTGTGGTGCCAAGGCAATGCTGTAGGTCTCTCTCTCACCAGAGCAGAACAGCGATAAAGAAACACCTGAAGGTGTGTCTGAAGGTGAGACCAGAGCTTTACGTTCAGAGGATCTGTTCTGTATTGCGCATCAGGTGGCAGACCTGCAGGACACGAGCACACGCTTCGGTGGGAGGACTCTTCTCATCTTCACCTGGGAACACAAATGCTTGCAATCCTGCTCTGTCGACTGTCAGCTATCCTGCTGCCAGCTGGAGCACAGTGGAGTCCTGACTCCTGCCATGTTGTGATGTCTGGTGGTCACTCCTGGTGCTTTGCTCTGGACCTCCCTCACTGAGGTAAATAGTTTGAGGGCAGATATAGATAAGCTGTGGTGTGTGGCTACACAGGCTGTGTCAAAACCATATATCTGTACTGCCTATAGAGACAATTGGTCCTCCTCAGTATGCACAGGACATGGGAGATGCTGCCAGCAAAACTCAGCTTCAGAACGCCTGGTCTGGTGCATAGTGGAGGTGCACAACACCTGCAGGTCTTCGTCCACCTTTGTTCTTGCACTCTCAAGTCTCCTCTGTCACTTACGGGACTGATATCTTACTCTGAAGTGCTGTCTTTGCGAAGTAGCTCCTCATTTATCCTCATTTGTTCGGAGAGTGAAAGTGGGCAGAGCCCTTCCATCTTCCCGCTCCTGGAGGCCAAGGTGGAGGAACGGCAGTGAGCAAGGAGCAGGACGGTGAGAGGGGGAAAGGGGCTGCTTCTCTTCCTGGCCTGGGCAGAACTGCCTAACCGGTGACAAGAAAGGAGCCCTGGCTTAGAGATTAAAGGTGGAAACCATAAATCAGGCTTATACAGCATTTTTCTCGGGATGAACTGTTTTGGAGTAGGAGGCTGCGTGTTGATGGTGGGGCACGGTGCCCGGACGAGGCATACGCTGCTCTGATGTTCAGGCGATGCTCGTTTTAGCCTGTGTCTTTACTGGCCTCTTGTGAGCCAATCAAGCTACTTTAGGAGCCACAGCTACAATTTGGCCTCCTCTGCCCTCCTAGATGTATCTTTGGATAAATACATTCTGGAGATCCCAGAAAGTCACAAATTTGTGTGGTAGCAGCTGGATCTGTCTGTCTTGTCTTCATGCATTTCATGATTTTCAAAGCTAAGTGGGTTTGGGCCTCATTAATGCTTGAATGCATGAAAGAAAAGGGTATTGCTCATAGTACAAGCTACAGCCAGCTATTTTCTACAATATATCAGTATACTTTTCTTTGTAATCTTTAGAGAACAATGTTTTCTACAGTGATATTTAATTTGAAAATATATGTAACTCTTCAGACTCCCTCACAGAGAGGACCTGGTCCTTTAAAAAAAAACTATTAAAGCGATGTTTCCAAAGAGCTAGCATTTTTTCTGGGTTTACATAAGGGAAAGGGAGATGTGTTGGGGTTTTTGTTCACAAATTTGGTTCACTCTGAATGAGTTCAAACTCTTCAGAGCAAGAGAAACGCGTTGTGCTCATTTACCACAAGGTTCCCACAAGGGAACCTCATGTTGGAGGATTTCTCAGGTCAGTGCAGGAGACACAAACCTGAGTGTGTGCACGTGTGCATGTGTGCACGTTTGAAAGGAAAGCTGGATTTTCCCATAGAAACTCCTGTAGTAAACCAGTGCTGTGGTCTGTCCCCTGCCTGGCCTCATCCTTCTATGCAATCACAGAATTCAGAGACGGAAAACAACTTGCACATCATTTTTGGTGCGTTTCTCTCTCAGTGTCGTTCTGTTCTTTGCTCTGTACTGCTCAGGTTTTCCAATTTGTTTTTAAATAGCTTGTGGATATGGCTTCTCCTTCTTCCCTTGGGATACTATTCCACAATCTAATGGTTCTCAAAATTAGAATTTTTCCTCCATCCCAGGTGTAAGACTTTGTTTATAAAGCACTGAATTCACACAGTAATGTGCATGGTGCAGATGTTTCACATGGGGACATTTATGTGAAGTGCTTCCATTGAAAAATGGGGATAAAACCAAAAAACCTTATTAAGTGAATTTACAATATATGATGTGTAAACACGCTTTTATTTTGCAATTTCCCTACAAAATTAGCGACACATACAACTGTAATACCATATTGCTCCATAAAAATTAATTACCAAGAATTGTATTTTTCCAAAGCTTAGGATCACAGCAAATTAATTAAAATTCTTCATACAAAAGAAGGAATTTCATAATAAGTTTTTTACAAAATATATGTATAGTACATTTCAACCTTTTAAAATTTGTGACTGTAACATGGGCTTTTTTTTTTCTTTTTCTGCCTTTTTAATAAAGTGGCAATTGAGATCTATCAAGTCCATAGCATATATCACTGTTTTTATTCAAGAATTCTTGTGAAAAGAAAGCACTTCCTTTATTCACAAAAATCATAATTGCAACATACGTAAAACCTGTCAAAGCTCCAATTTCCAATATTCTAATGAATATCAAAAGAGTCCAGCATTTCTGACTTTGACAAATTGCAAATGAGGTTTTATTCATTAAGAGGGCTGCTAATGTTTATTTAAATGCAATTTACTGTTGCATTATTGATTAGCTACTGCAAAATTATCTTACAAGGAGCACGTGTAGCAAGAAGATTTCAGGTTGAGAAAGGATTTATCTAGGGAAGGCCTGTAGGCTTGATTTAGGCCCCAGGACATGAGAGTTTTAATTTATCTGGAAAGAAAGGCCTGGTGGAAGGTTTGCTTTGTTTGCATTTAGACAGCAGATGAAAGGGGTTTTGATGTTGAGCTGGGAGAAAATGGCTGCCACTCTTGTTATTCACAGAGAGAATTGAGCAAAAGAAAAAATCTATTATAGGGGGCAAGATAAAAAAGTCCCCCCCCCCCAACATTTTCAGCATCAGGCTATACGTGGCTTGTTATTCTCCGAAGGAGAAATAATAAAGAAAATGTTGCTTATTATCTAAAATCTCTTTTAACAAATCCATATTGCATTTATTACTGAGCCCTCACTTCTTCTTTCAGTCTCATAAAACTCAAGTGAGGTTGCTATATCTGACCTGAGAGTACAAATTAATTCTGGGCCTACACATTTTAATGAAACACGAATGTATGTTTTCAGTGTTTCCCACCATAAACAGGCACATTCTGGCAATGCCTCATGGAACTAATTGCTAACAGCTCGAAGTGCCGCAGAGGGATACAGAGCTTCTTTGGCTTCCATCTTAAGGAGGGAGGCATCTGCAGTACTTACTTGTTTCAGCACCGGTTTTGTCAACAAGAATCAATTAGTCATGTAAACCACGAGGGTGGTTTCTATCCTTCCTCAGGAGTACTGCTGCAAGATTAAATAGGACTCATGTAAACGCATAGCAGCGATAGAGATTTAAGAATTTAAGTGTACTCACCCCATTGACCTAACGAACCGAAGTCTGTGAACATAAACAATGCCACCGGATCAGGTGGAATCCAGTAAGCAAGTGGCTTCTAGTCCTGCAATAAATTGTTTTAAATTTCCAACTTGGAGAAAATGTGTTCAACAGAGCAGCATGCTGCTTCCAAAGGTGTAGTTCAAGCACACAGTATCAGGACCTCAATGTCCTTTTCTGGACTCATTACAACCTGACAGGGCTTTTCATTTCAAATGACAATCAGGAAAACTTGGAAAGCTCTCAGCCAATTGCAGAGAGGAAGAATGATCCTACTGAAATTAAATCTGAAACTCAAATATTAAACCAAGACCTTTCAACTTGCTCATTATTCCATTAAACCAACTGTAAAGGCACCATTCTTCATCTGAAATGAGTTTAGAAAAACTTTCATTGTGTGACTTGGTCCACAAATGAGAGTGACAGGAGCAGAATGATATTTTCCTTCAGGGTTCATACCTTTAGTGACTCTGATGATAATGACTAAGTAGCAGTTCTGACAAGCTGAAGGTTAATTACTTACTCTGTGTTTCAGGTCTCTCAGAGTGGAATACCAGCATCGATTTATTTACCAAAAGTCAGAAGTATTTGGTATTTACTTTGGGCATAGAGAACCCTTGTTCTAAAGACCCATTGCCTGTCTTATGCTGGCCTGAAAATACTTGTCTGCTTCCCGTTTCTGCCTCATTTAAATTTCCCTCCTTTCCTTAATTTTCAAGGACCTCCAGGTATTTTTCCTCTTTACCTTTGGTTCTTGGCAAACAGTAAAATACTTCACATCACATCAGTGAAGATCATGAGCAATTAGAAGGCTGAGATAGAAAGAAAAGTAGATGGTGTAATTTTGAGATGGATGAATGCATGCGTGGTAGTCCATTATAAAATACAGAAAACCTTAAATCACATGGTTAATGAAAAAGTCATCTTAAAAAAATCAGGTGACAAAAGTCTTTCCCTGTGAATGTGATGTATTTTGATTATTAACTTCAAAATGTGAGGAAAAAAGATTAAGTGGTGCTGCTACATCAAAAAGGAAAGGGATGTCTGAAATGATGCAAGTGAAGCAATGCTTGGTAAACTAGTTCTGGCTTATCAGACTTTTACAATTTCTAATTATTTTGCAGACCACAATTAAAAAGGAAACAAAAATGTTATCATAGAATTATAGAATGTTTTGGGTTGGAAGGGACCTTAATGATCATCTAGTTGCAACCCCCCTGCCATGGGCAGGGACACCCTCCACTAGAACAGGTTGCCCAAAGCCCCTTCCAACCTGGCCTTAGATGCTTCCAGGGACAGGACATCCACAATTTCTCTGGGCAACCTGTTCCAGTGCCTCACCACCTTCATAGTAAAGAATTTCCTCCTAATAGCTAATCTAAATCTACCCTCCTTTAGTTTAAAGCCACTACCCCTTGTCCTATCAGTACACTCCCTGATAAACAGTCACTTTCCAGCTTTCCTGTAGGCCTCTTTAGGAACTGGGAGGCTTCTATAAGGTCTGCCCAGAGCCTTCTCTTCTCCAGGCTGAACAACCCCAAATCTCTCAGCCTGTCTTCATAGGAGAGGTGCTCCAGTACCTCTCTCCAGCACTTTTTATGGGAAAAGGGCTCTACTACATACCTTTACAGACCACTGGAGCCTTCCTTAGCAGCAGTGCTCACACCTTCTTTCTGACCCTGTCCTTCATGTCACATATTCCTCATCTCTCTCTTTTGCCAACACTTAGGTTCCCTCTCACTCTTTTGTGGTTCTTCCTTCTACTCTTCCCAGAGATCCTCTCCCTCTCTGATACCTGTGTTTAGTTTGGCTTTATTTGGGTGCAGTGAATTAAGCCTGGGTTTTACCTGGGTCCCATTGCAAACACACTACAGAATTCCACTACCACCATATGACTAGACACACTTAAATATGGATGCAGTGTCCCATTTCCATCTTGTAGTCTCTGGTATCCTGGTCTTGTTTGTTTACTCAGACTATATATAGAGCTGCTCTTTTGTTTCTGGAAGAAAAAAAAAATAATCCTTTGCATGCATTATGTATCCATAAATCCTCTTCTTTGCTGTGTAAAAGCCTACAGCTACAGTTGGAGTCAAGTTATGCTGAGATCCCTGATCAAAACATGCATACTTCAATAGAAACATTGCTCATTGGGAATTTGCTCTGATGTCTGCGACAAACATTTAGACTGTTTTGTTTTCTGTATGTCTGACTTTATTTTAGAATTCAAATTTCCAGTTAGTTACTTGTATATTTAATCCAATAATAATAATAATAATAATAATAATAATAATAATAATAATAATAGTAATGAAAAATGCCTTCTCTCCATCTACCAGGTCATAAAATTTTTTATTTTTTTCTTTGACATTCTCAGTTCCCCCAACCTTTAACAGGAATGTTCTTCTATTACTTGAAAAAGTTGATGATTATCCCAGTATCTACTCAAGACAAGGGCTTGAAAACAAATCTTGTTTCTTAACTTTTTTCCCAGCATCTTTGTTCCAAAGACAAAGGAGAACTTCTCTAATGTCATCTTCTGAGCCAAAAGGAGTGTCAAACAAAACAACATTCTGTATAAAATCAAGAGGCAACTTGACACCCATATAAGACCTTGGTGAAAAATGCTACTTGTATATATTGAGTCTCAGTGTTTTGTTTTACTTTGAGTAATATACCTTGAGGATTTGACATAATAGGTGTATAAAAAACTTGGTAGAAGGAATATAAACAGAAGGATTCTACAATACAAGGGTACGGAAATGTAGGAAAACCAAAAAAATGTGGAGCATTTGTCCTGTGCGTTAAAGGACAGCTTCGAGTCAAGTTAGATAAATAAGACAATTACTATCACCATCTAATGTACAATACCTATGCTAGGTTAACTGAGCAAAAGTCTGGCATTAAGACTGTACTATCAAGTGCCTGTTCTGGATTTACTCTCAGGTGTGAAGGGGACCAGAGAGGGTCTGAGGGTTGAGACATGATCTCTGGTACTGTTTATTTTCAAAAGGAGGGATTATGTAGAAGAGGTGAAGCTTATTAAAGAGAAATTTAAGAGGGATTCAAATGGTAAAACACTGTTAAAATGCTTGTGAATAGCACAAAGATAGTTTAAAGATACTGTCATGGATTCAGCAAATATATGCTAACTATCACAACAGACTCTGTAATGACAAGCTCTTCCCCCCCCCCCAACTGGTGTATTTTAAGGAGTAGGAAATTAACAATGAGATGAAGGACATTATTAAATGTAAGAATTCTGACTTCCAAATTGAAGTTCTGTTCAAGTAAGGAAAATAGAAAAAAAAAAAAAAAAGAAAAAAAAGAGAAAAGCTTTGGCAAGTAGGTGTTAAACACAATAAGGCAAGCCAAAAAGGGTTCTGAAGAGCAGGTTGTTAAAGGCGTAAGAACTAAAAATGAATTCTCTTCAAACACATCAGAGGCAGGACTTGTGAGATAGTCTGTAGGGCCAATAGATGATGGATATAGTAAAGGAAAGCTCAAAGGAAATAAAGCCATGTAGAGAAGCAAAATGAATTCTGTGCTGCTTTGTTCACTGGGAGGGGGTGGAGGAAGGAAAGGTATACCAAAAACTTTGTTTACAGGAGAAATACTGGGGAAGAGGCAACATGACTTTTAAAGAAGAGAGTTATATCTCTCAAATCTGTTCTAGTTTCTCAGAGGAGTCACTGGATTTGCAGGCAAAGCTGATCTGATGGAAACAGTCTGCGTAGAAGTCTCCAAGTGCTTCATCAAAGGCTTCTAAAAAATCCAGCCTATCAGGCTCTAATGTCCAGATAATCATATGTGAAAGTCCAAAGGTAGGCATCTGTAATGAGGCACCTGAATAAATAACTTGGGGTTTTTTTTAAATTTTTATTTTTATTGGTGCATCTCTTGCAGCTTAATTCATTGGGAGGAGAATGTGGTTTTGGCTCTGTGGAAAGTATGGATTGTTTTATTTAAGAGTCCAGCATTAGGCATACAAGACTGGCATGTTTGCCACTTGATGTCCACACAGGGACACACTTTGACACATTTGACTATAGCCAGATGCACTAACTGGAGAAAATAAAATATCCCTTTTGCAATATATGTGTGGAGGCAGGGAATAAACCCCTTAGTTCTATCTTTATACTTCATCTGATTTCATAGGCAGAAAAGTAGATTACCACTGAATTGAAATATTGTTTATCAGCATTCATTTGTTAATTGTAGTGAAGCTCTAGACAAGAAATTTCAACTTCATTGTACTAGCCACTCTATAAAAACTCATAGTAAAGACACAAACAGTGTGGATGTAGGAACAGAGACAGAGAAATTCATAATATACAGGTACAAGACTGGATGAAATAATAATGAGATCTAAGAAAATAATACTATTCCCTGTTATTAACAATAGCAGCACTTAGAACAATGACTACATCAACAAATCCTGGCTGGCCTGGCAAAATGCAGTGTGCTAGAGTTTCCCATGATGCACACCTCAGGTATTCTTTCGTAACACTGCCATTATTGAGAAGGTTTCACTATTTTGAGGCAAGAGAAAGCAAATTTCATTGTACAATCTGATTTCTCAGTTTCATTTTCCACTTTTTGCCTGAAAAATGCACGTCTCTATCACAATAACAAATTAGCCCCTGAAGATGCTAGGATGGCCTGAAAGCTTTCTCATTTGATACTGCTGCTGTCATTTTGAAAACAGTCTTAAAAGAAAACAGCATTTGAAGTTATGCTTGTTTATTAATAGAATCTAGAAACTGCAGAGCCTGTATATTTTCCAGTTTTATAAAAAGCCTTTCTATAAAGCTGTTCACACAACCAGTTATTTGGGCTGAAAAGCACTCTCCATGAAAACACTGGCTTTAATGTCAAGGCCAGGAATAGCAAAGCTTTGCTAGGTTCTCTGTCTCAAATTCTGGTGTAAATTTGGTGACTTCATTGAAGTTATACTGGGGATCACTCCAAGCTCTCCTAGGCATCAGGTGCTCTACATGTTTAATGTTATAGCAAACCAAATTCTGTATCAGAGAGACCATCATCTCAGCAAGCCTATCTCTCTCTTTTATGGAGGTTTGTTTTTTTTTTTTTTTCCATGTGTGTAACTCCTGTAAGATTTGTCTGAGCCTGCCAATAAAAATAGTGGGATTTTTTGGGGGGGTTTGTTTTGTGTGTGCGTGTGTGTGGTTTTTTATTTTATTTAGAAATTAAGGGAAAACACAATTTAAGTAGCTTGTTGCAACAGTGGCTGGGAAATGAGAGATGTGCTTTGGTGTGCTGTCAGGTAGGCAGGTACAGCCATGTGCACGTTAACAAATGCAGTGAAGCTCCCTGGCTCGTCAGGAGTTTCTAAATACCTGTCTAAAAGATGCTGAGGGCAAAATAAAGGAACTGTAAATAGTAGCTGTAAAACTATTTCATTGATGATTGTTTTGTATTCTTCCATATTTTCTTTTCAATTTCAAGGTGATAATTTTATGTGTCCTGGGTATTTTCTAAAGAAACATGGGGATTCCTGCCAAAGAACTGAATGGCTGGTATTTTGCCAGAAAGACCTTTGCCTGCCCCAGGATTGACACTCTGTCCTTCCTGTCTTTGCAGAACTAATTACTTGCAGGAATTAAATTACAGTAACAAATCGGCACCTCATCATGATTGGAATCTGTTTGAAGTAGGCCTTTTTGTGACTCATTGTATTTTATAATTCCTTTTAAAATGGCCTATTGAGATCTTGGTAAGATTCATGGGACAAAGTCTGTGGCATACTGCCATTTTATTTTAAATTGCTCTGAAGAATGGTTGCTCTACTTTGAAAACTGACTCTGAAAACAGCCCAGAAGGGGGATGATGGTTCAGTTTTTATTGGTTCAGTCTTGTCATCGTGCTCAAGTATAAAGATGGCTTTTCTACTTGCAACCTTGCAGACTCCCCCAAGCATCTGAAAGTCAACCTGGCTTCTCTCTTTTGCGGAGACTGCTAAAAAGCTTGGCCTGATTTTGCCTCTGCAGCTCCATTGACTGCATCTCTGATAGAAGAGTAGGTTTGCAAGATAACTGCTCCCATGACCCTGACTTTTTGTCTGTCTCTGTCTCCAGGAGATTCAAAGACATTTTTTCATAGATGGAACAAAGCTCTCAGGTATTATTAAAAAAACCCCACCACAAACGCTGATTCCATTGGAAAATGCCTACTGATTGAACCCAAAACTTCTCGGAGCACTCTGACAGTTTTGATTTTGCTCTCCATCACAAAAAACTTCCCATGTTCAACATGAAACCTGATCAGAACAAGAAAAAGAATCTGACTCTACAGTTCGCTGTTAATGACATTTGTGTTGGGTAAGCAAATGGAACTGAATGTTGTCTCAGAACACTGCACTGCCTTCAGCTCTGTATGAAAAAGGAAGAATTACATACAGATCTAAACCCCTCACTTTTTAGCCTAACACAGTGTTAACATCTCCAATGTTAAATGATTCTATCTGCATCGAGGATCTGTTTATTTGGTAGCGATTCATCTATGATCAAAAAAGATAGGGTATCAAATCAAGGGCTATCTGATCCTTGGCAAAATAAGCATTTCACATTCCACATGTAAGAATGAAAGAGATAATTCAAAGTTTTAGTGCATGAGGTAATCCAAAGCTCATCTGCCATTGAGATATTGGTCTTATAGCTTGCTATATGGTTATGTATTGTTACAAAAGTCTGGACTAAAATTGTTCGTTTTACCCACTTCAGCAAACACCTGCCAGAAAGGGTCCCTTAATAAAAGGACTGTTCTCCTACTCTGACTCCCCACATATTGTCATTTGCTCCCTAAATCTTTCCACTGGAAGCACTACTCTTGGAACAAGGAGATAATTCCAGGTTAACAAAAGTAGCCCTAGCAAAGACATTAAATATAAAATGAGAGTGTGGAAATACAGTTCCTCAAAAAACTTAATATGGATTTATGTTTTACCAAGTTAAGGGAGTGTGATAGATATGATGCAGTCTTGCTTGAGCAGCTGGCACGGAGAAATTTCCCAGGAAAACTGGAGGAGCTCCAACTCTGAAGACAATGTTTGGAAAATGTGCAATTCAAATGATAGGTCATAGCCCTGCAATGTGGTCAGATTTCTGGTTGAGATCTTTATCCTGATATTAACTCAACACATCCTTTCATAAATTGTTTACCTTCCATGTGACTTAGTTAAGGCTCTGTCCAAAGCCCACAGCAGCCAGGTGGTCTGGGTTCTTCCTGAATGTCTTGTTGGATATTTTAGCCTTACTTCTCAGAAGTGAGATAAGTTTGAAGTGTCTCTGAAATGCTTTCAAGTGGTAGGTTCTAGAGGTGCTAATGCAAAAGTTTATAACAGTTTCTAATCATGGGCTGATATTAATTTTTATTCTCAGTTTATTTTAATACTTTTGTGCAACAGAAAAGTAGGAAACAGCACACAAACACTATTTGTAGCAGGACTTAAGTTTGGAATTGTGAAAAGAGAGACTTAACAAAGCAAAACATGTGGTTGAAGTTAGGAACACAAGCAAGAAATAGCACATTTACATAAAATTAGGAAATCTATGAGCTCAAGAGATGAAGAAAACAGCCCACTAAATGAGAAGAGAGGACCTGGAAAGCTGGAAAGAAGCTGGAAGATAAGAGTGTGTAGGACATTTGGCATAAAAGAAAAAAGAACAATGAAAATTTTCAGTTTCCAAAGCAATTAATTTCCAGGGAATTAAGATGCATTCCAGTCCAGGAAAACCAAAAAGAAGAAACCAACTGCTATGGCTTTCACATTGCATGGGAGGCTGAGGATGGGGGAAACATGTCAGGATTGCTTGAGATGGCATCTGGCGGAGCAGGAGCTGCCACATGTTCCCTGCAGCCCAGATGTCCTGGCAGGGAGCTGCAGTGGCCAAGGTGGTGGCACCACTGCCGAAAGGCTTGCAAGCGCTGCCCAAAGAATTGCTGCTACTCGTCCCCTGGACATCGGGTCTCTCAGCTCCCAGTCTGTCTCCTTCACTTTGAAGTCCAAGTACCTCATGGGAGAGACCTACACCCAGGGTAGAAATGTATGTGAAATATAAATTTAATGAGTAGGCATAACTATGTGCACTGTTCTGCCCAATGCTAAACTGTGACTGACTTCTACTAAACATGATAAAAAACACTTTTGGGAATAAATTGAAATAGATTAAGTAAAGCAGTAGAGGCAGCTTTATCAGAAGAATAGATCTTAGTGACCTCTTTGGGGTTTTTCCCATCTGCCATTACTAATAAAAAGCAGAAGTATAATGAACATTGCTTTCTGCAACAAAAGTGTTAATTACTCCTTCTCTCCCACAGAGTTAGCAAAATGTCATTGATGACTGGTTTGCAAATTTTATAAAATACGCTATCATCCAATTTTACTATCAAAAACTGTAAAATCATTATATGGTTTAAGTTATATATGTCTTTCAGATAGCTCTGGATTTTTCTTAGCTTAGCAAGGCTGAAAACAACAACAAATAATAAGGTAGTTTTATCATGCCATTAAGTGTGGAGATCAGATAAATTGGTTTATTGCTAGCAGATATTTTTGTAGTTAAGTACAAAAGATTGTGATCTAGAGTGCCTGATGACAAAACAGAAACGTCAATCTACCAAAAAAACCTCCCCAAAAAACAAAAAAAAAACCCCAAAAACCAAACATAACTAGGAGATGTATTTTTGAATGATAGTCAGACAGTTATAAAGGAGACATTGCTTTTTAATTATTAGTTTCATTGACCTATATGTATTGAGAGTGTGACACTACATAAAAAAAGTAGAAAGTGATCCTTAGTGGGAAGAAAAACCCCAAACATCAATTTTGTAACTCTTTACTTTTCCACTTGGAAGAGAAGACCAGTGAAAAGAATGAATGGAATAATATACATTATACTGCAAAATAGCATTCATTCATACATCATTTTCTTCAGAGTTTCTTGTTTTGTAAAACGCAACTGACTAAATGCAACTGCAATGTAAGAGATCTGTAGAAAAGCTTAGAGAAGATTTTGAAGTGGTTGCAAAGCAAAGAGAACTGATAATGCTTTCATACTAGATTAACAAATCTATTGTTTATTACCTCAATGATATAGCATGCTGTGAGGTGCCTATGCTCATGCAGTAATGATTAGCTAGTTGGCTAACTTCCAGCCAGTAGGGTTATTAACACTGTATTGTGAAGCCTCAATGTAAGGTTGATTTTCTTGTACTGTATATTGCACGCGGAAAACTTGTATTAATCAATATAAATTATTCCCCAAACAATAAGACACAGTGGGGGTGAGCAGAAAAGGCTGGAAAGGAGGTGTTAGTGCAAAAAAAAGCAAAAGAATAAAGAAGGTCATGTGTTCTATCTCTAATTAATGTGAAGGAAAACCTTTGAAAGGCAGAAGTCTAGTGGCTAAAAGAGAAGACTGACAAACCAATGGCCTGTGCTTTCTTAAGAAGCAGGATTGGGATGTAACCTGAGGCAAATAATTTTTTTTCATTGTGCTTCAAGTTTTACCTCTAAAATAAGGATGACACCTCCCTCCCACTAAAGAATCAGTAATGTATTAGATGGTTGACTGAGAAAGCTGTATATTGGACAATAGGTGAATTGCAGGATTTAAGATATGATATTGAAATAATATCTACATGTATAGATGAAGCCCAGAGTATAGATATCTTACTGATATTGTAGTAATAGCCTCAGGCATGTACTTCCTGAACTGCTCACTGTGCCATAAATCTCAGTACTAAGTAGCGTCAATGCAGTATCTGACACTATTAACTAGGTTGGAAATCAGTAAGAGCATGTAGAGTTCAAACGGACTATTAGTACTCATAGTGCACCAATATTCAGACCACAAAAAATTGCTCTGCTTATTTGAACTCATACTTCTGCTATGGTTGTATATTGGAAGCCAGAAGGAAGAATAGTTAGCTTGATGGGTCAAGTCAGAAGAACTGTTTGTAGCTACTGACTTCATGTTCACCTTTATGGACTATCAGATATCCATTTCTGGTCTCAGCCAGCATGTCTGTAAGCTGAATGTGATATATACCTCACAGGTGCGTTGTAGGTCAGATGTCTTTAGAGTGTTGGGTTAATGAAAAGTGCTATGCAAAACATTGCCTTGAATAGACACAGAACCACTGACCAAAGAGATCCTGGCATCAGCCAGATTTCCATGTGGTTGGAAGACTCCTCAATATATTTTGGTTTGGTTTTGCTTATATACAACCATGAACTCTAAACTACTTCCTCGAGCTCTTAGCACTGAGTAGGTAAATTGAGACCACAGTGCTTACTGGTGGTACCACTTGGATTGGATTATGTGCTAGGGCCAGTGGAGAAAACCATTTCCACACATGCTTAGCACTAAGCATATGAATGGAATGATTGACATCTGTGTGACTACATAAATATTTTTAAATACTTAAGTAAAGCATGTGCTAACCCCACAGGCTTAAGCTTTGATTTCACTAAGCAGTTTGCACACACTGCAGCCTTAAACAGAACAATAATTCTACCCTTGTTGGACAAAATATTTCAATACATGCTTAATTTTAAGCTGGACACATAGACCCACGGCAATCCATGGGACCACTTGCGTGCTTGTGCCTGAAGCTAAGCATATGCTTAATGAACTGCTAAAGTCAGGCCTGACAATAAACAAGGCTGCTGGTATCCTGAAGGTCCATCTGCTTCCCTGGTTATCTAAACCTTGATGGAAGTGGTTTAAACCGACATGTATTACTTCCCAGTTGGAGTGGACTGAGGGCATACAGCATGGCCAGTTTTAGCCAGTGTTACCATCTGTCCGGGTTTTCCTAGACATACTCTTTTTTTTTTTTTTTTCCTATGTACCGTTTTAGTCTGGATAGAAGATATCTACTTTTTGTAAATCCTAGGCAGAAATATGGCAGCCCTAGGGTCAGCAGCTCAGTTAGGAAGCCATGACTTGGTGTCAAGAAGATGTAAGGTTGAATCTACTATTAGTCTTAAAAAACAATTCAAAACAAGTTTTAAACTATATAAAAGACACATGAAGGCGTCTTTTCAGAACTGCAACCTCTTTCACTCTGTATAGTCTTAACTGAATTGAAGTAAACTTTTTTCTAGACCATGTTGTTTACAAGATGTTGCAACACTTGTGTTTTGTTTCCACTTTCCAATATTAAGGATACGAATGCTATGAAATACTTACATTTAAGCAAAAAAAACCCTTAGAGATTTTTCTTTCTGAAAATATGGAAGAACACCAGCAGTCAGAGAGCAGTCCTTGAAAATATAATTAGCTCTGCTGAGCAAATAACAAAGGCTTTGTTACTCTGCCATACAGCACATCCAGTAAGTGTTTACACATCCCTAAAGCTGAATCACTAGTGAAGCGAATAACTTAGGAAATACAGACATTATTATAGTTTGATTCTTTACACTTTTTACATCTTGTAGATAACATGAGGCTGGCATATGAGGAAGGATATAAGTGGAATAGTTTCCATTAATATACATTTACTTTGTCATATGCATATAATGTATGAAATGAAATATCAGATATGAAATGAAAAAAATGGAGAGGAAAATAATCAAAAGAAATACAATTGAGGGAATGAACAGCGAAGAAAAGTGGTTTACAACTAGAAAAATGTAGAGAACAGAGATTTGAGAAAAGAAAATGGAATGATTAAAAACTAACCATAAAATAGTTATTAGAAATACATAAGATGAAGCCAAAGCTTAGCATAAGGAATAAGTAGGCACAATTTCTAAAATGTGACAGATAATAAGAGAAAAAAATTAAGAGAAAACCCAAAGGAAATTAAAAATAGAGATATGGTAGGAATCTAAATGAAAAGTTTAAAAATTTGTATGTTAGCAAATACTTAGCTATTAACAATTATTTAAAATTGTTATCAATTTAAAGGATTATCAACAGAAGTTGTAAATTCTGAGGGAATATTCTGCCTTGTTTGATACTATAATAATGAAGGGCATATACTTAAGGTGATTATGTCTCTAATTAAATGGGATTATTCCTGAGTTAAACTTCAGTTCCTCTTGGTTAGCCCTGTGATACCCTACTTGCTTTATTCTACTCATAAGATGATAAAAAAGGAAAGGTCAATAAAAATAAAATGGAACTAGCGAAGACTGCAAAAAAAGCGTCAATTTCTAGATACTGAAAACAGTCAATTAATGGAAGAATTTACCATGAGAGCTAGCAGATTGTCCATAATTTGAAATGTTGCAATTTTAGAAGTTTCGGTTGGAAGGGACCTTAAAGATCACTGAGTTCCAACCCCCCTGCCATGGGCAGGGACACCCTCCACTAGACCAGGTTCTCCAAAGCCCCATCCAACCTGGCCTTGAACACTTCCAGGGAGGGGGCATCCACAGCTTCTCTGGGCAACCTGTTCCAGTGCCTCACCACCCTCACAGTAAAGAATTTCTTCCTAATATCTAATCTAAATCTACCTTTCTTCAGTTTAAACGCATTACCCCTTGTCCTATCAGTACACTCCCTGATAAACAGTCCCTCTCCAGCTTTCCTGTAGGTCTCCTTCAAGTACTGGAAGGCTGCTGTAAGGTCTTCCCACAGCCTTCTCTTCTGCACGCTGAACAATCCCAACTCTCTCATCCTGTCTTCATAGAGAGGTCCTCGAGCCCTCTGATCATCAATTGAATGGATGCCTTTCTGAAATCCATCATTTATTCACAAATTATGTGTCTGATGAAGAAATTGTTAAGACTTTTTTCTTTGCGGTAAGATTGGCAACCACAACTATTCTGAAGTGAAATATTCTGCTGCCGCTCTTTCAGAATAGCTCCTTGCATTGACATGCTGTTGCACTGACACCATTTGTGTGTCAGCATAGAGTAACTATGTAGGCGAGAGCTACTGTAAAATAGCTAAGTCTTCAGTGTGTATGCCTGTTTCTATTGCTAGGCAAAGCCTAGCTAGGACATCCCACATTTCATGTGATAGCGAATGGCATCAGGGGTGCCTGTCTCCAATAGCTTGAGGAGAAACACCTCAATTATCTCCAGCTGTATTTTTTTTAATCATTTTTATCTACTTGGAAATTGTTCAGATACCAAGAGAGGAACATAAAGCTTTTCTTGCCTCTGAAATGCCTAATTTGCAGACTGCTGGAAGTGACAGTAGGACTACATGTTCTGTTCTTAATGTCTTTCTCGTGTGTTTGTTACTGGACACCGGCGAGCCTCTTACCTGAACCAGCATAGTAACTCTTACACCCTTTGCTCCTATTTACCATATTTTAGCTACCCCTAGCACAGCTAGTGTTACTAGTGCGTACTTCCTGCCTGGTAGCCTGTACATCAGTTTTGTTTCAGGCACTTATTACATCTAACATTCAACTCCTGAATGCTTCCAATATCCTGAATAACACTTGGAAGTTCATTGCATCCCTGCAAATCTTGGTAAAAAATGAATTTAAAATGGCAATGAGATCCTGTTATCCTTGTAACTCTGTACTTCTCTCTCAAGACCTTCTGGAGATGACAAATAAAGGTCTGCCATGTGTACTAAAATCTTTCCCTATATCAAAATATTTTAATTTATATAGGTGGTTTTATTAATGACCTAGTTATATTATATTTTGTTGTCAGCATCTGATATATCCACTTACTCATTTTTCTGCCTTGTTAAGAAGACTGCCTTGCCTAAAAAGTTAGGTATTCTGGACATTAGTTATAAAAGTAAAATTAAAAAGATAAAACAAAGGTTTTCTCCACCATCCTTCCCTAAATATTACAGCAAAATTGAACCCTGTATGAAACAGAAACCATAGAACTCTTTTCTGCCACTTCTTTTGGAGATAGGCCCTAATCTCTATAGCAGGACAGCTCTTCCACTTGCTTTTCTAAATGAAGAAGGACACAGATCCTTCTCCCTGTGTTTGTGACAGTACTTAAGATAACGTCTTAAACAACAACATCTTACACCATTAGATCCTTCATAGAACAAGTACATTTTGAACAAGTGCAGAAAAATCAATGCCAGAAAGGAAAAGACATATCCATATGGTGTCTCCTGAAATATGACTGATTCAATCACAACTCAGAAGGGTTGCTTTAGTTATATTTTGTTGACTATTTTATTTATAAAGTAGGTATTTTGACCTTAGTTAATGCTAGAGAGAATGCCTGCAAATCAGGTGACTATGAGCTAGGGGCTCCTTTGCATTAATAAGCCACAGTCTTAAGGATGGCTTGTTCCCTCACTCTCTTCCTGCTCTCCTAGTCCCTGTTTGTTTCTTTTATGGGAATAGTTATATTCCTTCATCAACAGGTGCTACTGTGAGATGTCTGCTTTCTGTTATGAGGCTGTTAGTTTAGTCTTGAGGTTTATTTTTATTTTAGTTGAAAACTTGACCCTAGCTCTTTGATGAGTCCCAAGCTTTGCCCCTTTCAGTGATGGCAGGCTCTCTGTTGGCACCAGAGCTAGAACACTTCCTCTTCGTTCTGAAAGCATTTGGGACCAGATCAAAGGTGCCAGAACACAGAGCAAAGAAGTAAAAAAACAACCAAACCAAACAAGAAGAGAACTCTGAGGTCCATGGGATCATCCAAAGGGACTGCAGGAAGAAGTAGAGAAAAAAAAATACTAGTGCGCACTGAATCATGTGACCAGAAGCCTGTTGGGAGATTGTGAATAATAGTTTGGAAATCAGTGTTTATGAGAAAAGTTTATGGATTTGCAAGGGAAGACATGGAGCAGATGCACATTTTCATCTAATTTTTCCCGTAGTAAAGTGCCAGTGCTATTTATAGCTCATAATATTCCATGTATCTTGGTGGAAGAAAATGAGGTCAGGGAATACTTAAACAAACTGAACATACATAGTCCATGGGCCCTGGTGGGAGGTACCCAGGAATACTGAGGGAGCTGGCTAATGTCATTGCAAGGCCACTCTTGATTATCTTCCAACAATCATGGTGACCGGGAGAAGTGCCTGAGGACTGGAGGAAAGCAAATGTCACTCCTATCTTCAAGAAAGGCAAGAGGGAGGATCCAAAGAAATACAGGCCTATCAGCCTTATCTGGATCCCTGGGGAGGTGACAGAAAATATCCTGGAAACCACGTTCAGGCAGATGAAGGACAAGGAAATCATCAGGAGTAGTCAGCATTGTTTTACCAAGAGGAAGTCATGCTTGATCAACCTGATAGCCTTCTACAGTGAAATGATTGGCTTGGTAGATGAAGGGAGGACAGTGGATATTGTCTGCCTGGACTTCAGTAAGGCCTCTGACTTTGTCTCCTGTAAGATCCTCATAGAGAAGAGGTGAGCAGACAGTGAGGTGGATTGAAAACTGGCTGAATGTCTGGGCTCAGAGGTTGGTGATCAGTGGTGCAAAGTCTAGCTGGAGGCCAATGACTAGTGGTGTACCCCAGGGATCAGTACTGAGTCCAGTCCTGTTTAACATTTTCATTAATGACCTGGACGATGGGGCAGAGTGCACCCTCAGCAAGTTTGCTGATGACACCAAACTGGCTGCTATGCCAGAGGGTCATGCTGCCATCCAGAGGAACCTTGACAGGCTGGAGAAATGAGCTGACAGGAGCCTTGTGGAATTCAACAAGGGGAAGTGCAAAGTCCTGCACCTGGGGAGGAACATCCCCAGGCACCAGTACAGGCTGGGGCCACCCAACTGGGAAGCAGCTTGGCAGAAGAGGCCCTGGGGGTCCTGGTGGACACCAAGTTGAATGTGAGCCATCAGTGTGCTGTTGTGGCAAAGGTGGCTAATGGTGTCCTGGGTTGCATTAGAAGTGTTGCCAGCTTGCCATGGGAGGGAGTTCTTTTGTCAAATAATCTTCCTGTGGGTTAGTATTAAAACAACAATAACAACAGAGAGACATTTTGTTGCTGACTCAGTTTTGAGGACTTTGTGTTGGCTTCGCATGTGACACTCTGAAGGTTTTTCAGTAAACTGGAGGAGGTAGGGGGAAAACAAGCGTAGTTAAATGCAACAGCATTATAGAAAATCTTAATTATGGGCCCCCCATCTCGGCAGTTTTTGTTATCTTCAGACTTTTGTTTTGTGTTGGATTCCAGCTCTCATGTTTCTGAGTTGTCCAGTAACAGGTCTGGATCCTTTTCTGACTACTCCTCCCATCCTCACACACTGCAGTTTAACCCCTTTGTCCTGCAGAAGCAACCTGCCCTCAGAGGTGGGTGGTGATACCTGCAGGCCCTGCAGGTCAGGGAGATACATCCCCCCATGGTAGATGCTAACCGTCTCCCTGCTCCCCACGAGTGGCCGTCCCTACTGCTATGAGCTATCTCATCTAATGACACCAGATTATCACCCTGTAATTCCTCCCGCTTTGCTGTTTACTCCCTCCAAACATTGCACGCGCAGATGGTGAGCATCTCTCCTTCCCCTTTCTAATCATCATTTGGCCACGCCACAGCACACATAGTTAGTTCTTTTTAATCTTTCCCCATAATTAAATGAAAAGCCACTTTAAAAAGAGATGTAATAAAGTCTCTTCTCCCGAAATGAAATATAAAAATAGTTGCTTCTTTTTATGTATTGTAAACGATTAATAGAGAACGGGGCTGTTTCAGTAAGGACTTCAAAGACATGTGCCTTCCTGCAGTGGTGCCGCTGCTGCTGGGGAGGAAGAGATCTGTTCTGCCTGCTGACACTGGCTTTTCTCTTTCATGGCCATTTTTCATACCTGCAAAACAGTTTGTGGACTCTTTAAGCAGAGAAGTGGGGGAAGGAGGGAGAGAGGGTTGATAGGTCTACATTAGCTCATTAAAAACTAAAGAAACCATTTCTATTTTACATAATTTAACATGGCAAACTATTAAAAAAAAATAAGGTGAAAACTGCAACCCCTAGGCATGCGTTTAAAACATCCTCATTTAGATGCTAATTTTGATTCCTAGTGTATGGCTGGTTAAAAAAAAAAGCCATTAACAAAGGGGCAGATTACTTAAAAGGCATTATTAGGCAAATATGTATGAGTTTTCTGATACCAAGTGGCCCTTTTATGACTGAATACAGCTGCTAAGTAGAGTGACACGGAGATATTTGTTTTAAAAGGAAACAAAAAAACACCAGATTTTAAAAAAATACAAACCAAAAAACAATAATTATATAGAGTGTAAATCACACAGGTAAAAAAAAAAACTTTAAAAGGCAAGTAGTACCTTCTCCTTTAAATATTTAGAAAGTGTGTGGCTCTGCAGGTGATAGATATTATCAACTGAATTCTAGGATATACCTAACATTTAGGTAATAGTGAAACAAATGTTAAAATGTTGCTATCTAATTCTAATCATATATCCTGTTTTGTGTGTTAGTAAAATAGCATTGACAGAAAAGTGAAATGAGGAAAATAACAGGCAACATAAGAGGAAAGCGCATTCTTTCCAGCTGAGACTGAACTCATGACTGGCAAAAATAAGGTTATAATGATATTAAAATGAAAACTATTCAGACAGAAAAGATATAAGTAAATGTACTGTGCCGTATAAATTAAATGAGTAATAGAGGATGGGCAGATGGTTACTTAACTGCATCACAGTAGAAGAACAGTGAATAGGTCTTCACTAAGAGCTCTCTTTCTGAACCTGAATAAAATTTTCCTTAACAGGGGAAAGGCTAAGGGAATTTCTAACCCTGAGAAGAAGAAACGAATTTGAAAAGCAGAGCTAATTTTGACTATGTCTTGGTTGTCAGGGTATTTGAATAATTTTTGTGTCCTCTTTAAATTATCCTGTTAAGAATAAGGTGCCTAAGCCAGAAACAGTTGATCATTCAGATCATTCCAGCCCTCAGCAGCCACAGAAAAGATGTTTCTGCTCTGGAAAGTCCATGGTGTTCTTCACAAGCCCTTCTCTTAGTAACCACAGGGCAGTTTGGATTTGTTAGCATTAACGTGTTTAGACTGTATAATAAAACATGTATTAGAAGTGAAAGCAGCTCTTTCCCTCCCTCAAATCTTCCCTTGTACATGTAACATTAAAACGTGCCAAAGCAGATGATTCTCCTTATACCACAGTTCAAGGAGTTACACCAGCATGAAACTGGTGGAGAGAACTCAGCTCACCAGCACATCTTTTTAACTAAAGCAGGAGAGACAGAAAATTAATTGTTATGAAAATAGGATATTACATGAGTGTATAAGAAGAATCAGATATCTGTCTTCACGTCTTAGTTGAATCTTTATATTTCCTTTCATTAATAAAAGGCTGGAAGAAAAATACAAGGATTTAGCAACTCATTGCAGTTATTTAAAACGCACCAAGGCAACAAGTATCAGTAGAGCTACATACATCATCATATTTAAATTGCTTTATTATTGCCTGGGAGCCTAAGTAAACAGGTAAATGAAGAGTGACCATGGAAGTCTTATCTGAAGTTAGTCCCAAAACCCCCATTTGACTAAACCCAATTATTTTATTAAGTGTTTTGTATTTCATGTTTTTAAAGCTTAGCACCAGTGAGTATCTCTGAGTTATTACATATGCTTACATCTCCCTTCATTTCATTACTTTAGGATGAAGCAAAATAAATTGATATTTCAAGAAAAGCAAAAGTAGACTGGTCTAAACCAAGGATAATTCATGATTATCCATCCCAATAGTGCTGCTTTGTGTACTTTCCAAACAAAATTGAAAAGTAAGTTAACAGCAAATGTAAAGATTTTCCTAGCACAGCTGTAATGTGGAAGTGGAAATAATTTGGCAGTATCCCACACAGCTGAACCCTGGCATGAGGTGGAGTTGAGGTAAGGATGAAAGAGCTTATGCTACTGTTTTTAGTGTAGGTGTATATGAGTTTTCTGCTGCAAGTCAATTAATTGCCTGGTAGCTAGAGGTTGCTTAGTTGTATGTAACAGTTATTGTGGCTATATTGTAAGCGAATGTGATTTATTCCAGGAGAAGTTTATAGAAGAAATGTCTATTCTAAGTTTCAAATGTGCTAATTAATTCCAGTTAATCAATTATAGTGCAGAGGAATCTTTATGAAACGGGATGTTCTGCTTCAGCTATTTATTAAACCTGAAAGAGCTATTTGAAGTGTACTGCTATGGAAGTAGAAAGACAGTGTGTTTGTCTACCAAAAGGAGTGAATGAGTAGCACGTATACACAACTCCTTGGCAAATGCAGGATGCGCGACTTGAAAAGTGAAAGATGGTAAATGAATGTATCCTGTGGAATATAGAACAAAAGTAAAAATCACAGTTTAGTGAAGAAGAACCAGTGGAAGTATGCAACAGGGTGACAATCAGGATGGACAGAACTGAGCTAAGTGTATGAAAAGAAGAGAGATTTAACTTTTAATGGAGAAAAAATTGACTTTGCTTTGCATCATAATGTCTGGAGAGAAATGAGTAAGGGACTACAACTCTCCCTTGTATTTCTGTGAAGTTTTTTCTAACATCCCACTGTATGGGAATGGGTAATCAGCGTTTCAGACAATCAGATAATCACAATATTAAGTGCAGAGGAAGGAGGATGGTTCGATACTGCAATTAAAAAGAAGGCCTTTAGTAATAAAATGTTTCATGCAAATTTCTTTTAATCTTTGGGTTTTGGGCCCTCTTCAGACAGGGACAGACTTAAGAAAAAATCAGATAAGTTTAGATTTGGTGGGAATATATAAAGAACATACTGAATCTATGGCTGCTACAGATGGGCAGCTTATTTGGCTACTACATTTTGCATGAGAGCTGGAGAAAAACATCAAGCATCAAATCAAAGAGGCTAAGTACGTACTGTTTTAAGAATACTGTAAAGGAGTTGTAGTAGCATGTGCTTGCCATCCCAGCCATCCAAGATTTACTTTTTTTCATAATATTAGTTAAAATGGTGGTGTCCTTTTTCCTTTTTTTTTGTTTTTCTAGCTCTATTTACATATGCAGATACCCACTCTGTTCCAGGGCAATAGGAGGGTTCAGGAATAAGCCAAGAGTCAAGCTTCTTTTTTGTAGGTCTTTCTCTTTTCCTAACAAGTGAATCGAATGTGGTGGTTGTGATTATGTGGACAGTGGCATGTGGTTTAGAAGACAAGATGGGTATTTGGGGGGTTGCTCTTCTGTTTCTTTTTTCTTTGGAGGTTTTTGTTTTGGAGTGCTTTTTAGATAGATATTATTCCGCTGGTTGATGTGACATTACCAAAAAAACCCCAGTCCTCTAGAGCATGGAAAAAAAAAAGTATATTTTCTCTGCTTAAGGTTTGAGCAACAAGGGTAAAAGAAGCAACAACTTGGCTGAGACAGTACTAAATAAAGATGAATTAAACAAGAGGAGTGAAAATTGAATTTTATCAAAGCTGCCATTTCTGGCAAGTGTTTACTGCACTGGTTTACGATGAAATATTTAATAATTCTGCTTCCTCTCAGACTGCAGGTTTTTTTTCACCTCTCAAATAAGGGGCAAATCCTGGACAGGAGGTCATTAATTTTCCCCTTCAGTCACCACCTCCTTAGAGCCACTAGAGTTAATAGGGCTGCATATTAATCAGGGCCTTGAGTCCTCTTTGTAGGAGAAAGGCAGGAAGGAGGGGGTCTCTGAATTTACGCCATTAACTTTAGGTGACAAATAAAGGCTGTTCTTCCTGCTGGGCTGTCACTTAGGATGCCTGGTTACAGCTGCACAGCTGATATGTTGTATTTTTATGTGGTGGTAAAGATGAAGAAGGGTTAAGGCAGGATGCGCTGTGCACAGTGCAGAGCTGAACACAAGGAATATGTTCCTTGCCTGGAACCAGTCTGAAAATGTCATTTATCCACGTTGTGCAATAAACTGCTCTCACGCGGGCATCTCAGAAGCATAACCAGAAGCACTTCTGTGCTTGAAACAAAGGATGTTTTTCAAGTGAGGATAATTTAGGTTTCCAAATCCCTGTAACAGTCACAGATATTTACCTGCTGTCCTCCAAAGTCAAAGTATCCTTTAAAATTAAAGGATAAAACTAAACTGTGCCACAGAGGGCTGGGACGGGACTGTGACGGTCCTTGAAGATGTTCCAGAGAGGCTGTTGTCGTTGCTTCCCCTGCCATGATGCACCAGTCCTATGGGGCCGCGTGGAGTGAGCAGGAACGCAGCAATAGTTTGTCCTTGGTTTTGTTCTTTTGAATTTGACTGACTCACCCACTGTTCTGATAAGGGCACATGTGCAAGGAGAAATGACAGGTCAAAGGCAAGGTTTGGGAAATTGTGCCCGCAGACAGGTGACTGCTACCTCCTTACACTTTCCTTGCTTCAGAGATCCAAATATTAAACTAGTTATTGAAGTGGTGGCTTTGATTTCTCATGTCAAAGGGTCTCACATTTTTTCTAGAAGTGGAGAGAATGAAAGCAATTGCATGTAGCTGAACTGGGGAATATGCAGCTTCTTCCACCATTACTTGAAGATGCAGACAGTTAGTAACAACCAAAAATACGGCTGCTGGTGTAGATAGTCACAACACAGTCAGCCTGACTGAAAAAAATTTAATGATATTTTTCATTTTAAACACATGAATAATGCCACCCACTTCAGTCCCAACTGTAGTCAGTGGTGCTACTTGTGCTAAGGTTAGGTAAAACTTAATTGGGGCTACTCTTATAGGAGATATGAACTCTTAATTAGGAAAAAAAAAAAAAAAAAAGAGAAAAATTCAGTGTCCTTACTTAAGTGCAAGATAAAATCCTTTTACATTACTAGTTTATTTACATTTAATTATTTTTCCTCAATGGTTGCCTGAAGGGGAAGTTTGAATCCTCTTACTTTGGAAACTGGAAGTAATGTTGCTAATATGTTAATAAAACTATAATTAACAGTACTGCTAACAATAATATAATCATGACAATATTTCCCTAATTTCTATTTTGAAAATTCCCAGAATTTTCTAAGGTTTTCAATTTTTAATGAAGATATAATTTTCAAATAATTTTTATGCAGCTATGTACCTCTAATTTTTCTTTCTGCTCCCTAAAATGGAAGAGAAAGGATGTCAGCTTTCAGACATGTAGTGGGATAAAAAGACCCGATCTTCATCTTCTTTAATAGCTTTTCATGATTGGCTGGCATGTTTTGACTGAACTGGAACGTGGCAACTTTTCTTCATGCTGTGAAATCTCATTAAATAGGTTTCATTGTGATTGTTACATAGAATAAGTCTTTATTTTCCTAATGATTTATTTTTCTGTGATACATTCCATGTAGAAAAAGAATCTCTCATATCAACAGAGGTTGAGGTTGTATTGCTTGAAAAATCCTATATTGTTCTTGGATTCTCATGAGAATTTATCCATGTGCATTTTCATCCACTTGCATTTGATTTGTTCTAGTACAACCTAGTATAACTAGGTAAGCCTATATCTCTAAAACATTGGTGGTTCCTAATTCCAAGCTCCTTAAGGTAACTTGAGATCTAGTTGACTTAAAGGATGAAGCAAGAGCTATTTATTTAAGTACCATGAAACTGCTTTCATTTGTGTGTTAGTTTACACTTTGTGTTAGAAGACCATTTTCAATATATTTAACTGGAGTGTTCTTTCAATAAAGTTCACACTTCTTGTAATTGCAGGAACCAATCTTTTATTCCACATAAAAATTGATCCTCATTTGTTTTTATGTCTGCTCTTGGTTTCTCTCCTGGGAATTTTCAACAAAATTTTTGTAGAAGGACAATGACATGAGGTTCATGCCAGCATTGTCTCTTTCTCATCCCTGGATGATAAATTCAGGCAAGCAGAGGATGCTAACCTGTTAATAATACCTCCTGTTATTGCTGCAAAGATAGGCTGGTAGATGAGAAGGAGAAAATATTGATAATTCTCTGGGGTTTGCAAATGGTGAGAGTGGAGCCAAAACTGAGACTACCACTTGTCATGCTGACTGTTTCCATATGCTCTCTGATTTCTCTGTCTTTATCTAGTTGTTGTCTCCTGGCTTACTCTGCAAGAATTTTGGGACAGAAATATTTTTGCTGTTAAAACAGGAAGGGTCTGGTTCTGTGAGTGGAAGCCTAGGCACCGCTTCAGTTCAAATGTATAGCAATAATGAACCAAGTATAAAGATTTGACAAGGTATTTTAGACTCAAAACAATGGACAATGTGAATAGTAGTCATTCTAATTCAATCATTTTGATATTTAGGTAGTTTCAAAATCTGTTTTTATTCAATAGTTTTAGGTTTGCTCAGATATATGCTCCCAATTAAAGAGAAGGTCTCCTGCTGTTGGTAAAGCTTTGAAGCTTTTTTATAGCTAGTTAAATCTGTTAATTCTTTTTGAAGTGATTTCACATGATTAAGGCTGTGAGTGGCCATAATGTATCAGGACAACAGCTAATTCTGTTGTGCTTTAGAAAAAAGGGTAAGTGTCTTTGATTTATCTTTAAAAAAAAATAAAAAAATAAAAAAAAAATCCTATCTCCTTTTGTTGGGAGTCCTTGATGAGCAGAAAGTCAGTACTTTGAGATGCTGGAGAGTGATTAACCAGCAGTATTATTTGAATCGCTCCATATTTAGTTCCAGATGGGTTTAGCATGGATTTCAGAGCTTGGAAGGGATGGGGTTCAAATGAACCCTTTTCCCATGGTCTCCCATAACTCCCTGGCCTCAACTCTGCCACCAAATTCCCTTTCCACTTCTTGCCTAATGTTTTAATTTTGCTGAGACAGGCTGGTACGTTAACTGGACCTGACAGCAAGGTGCAGCCTGACCTAACTAGCATAAGACAATCAGGACTACTTGTTGAGTATTGATAAGTAAGGATTAGCCAAGCTTCTAGAAACAGAAGTGGTCAATAACTGTGATCCTAATGGGAACTATATCTGGGTAGTCAGATTTGCAGTTCTGAGACATGATACAAATGTGATTTAAATAAGCTGAATTACCACCCACAATTGATGTAAGGGGGATGGAAATGGACAAGAGTGAGAAGTTGGAAATGGACGTGTGTTAGAAATTTGCAATGGGAAAGTATTTCACTGGTGAGGAGATGAAGAAGCCTAAGTCTCTTCATGAGACATGTGAATCCCCAACGGTCAACATTTCCTTGACCTGAAAACTCCATTTCTGTGGCTGGCTGACATGCCATGGAGTGACCATTTTTCCAACACAGAAGCCAGAGTTGCTGTTTGATAGGGGAGGAACCTATGGTGAGATATGGAAGTGAGCAGGGATTAGAAAGGAAATCTGGAAAAATTTAAGTTGTTTTTGGGTCAGTGAAAGGAAAAATTGGAACATTGTGGAGTGGGGCTGGTGAAGCCACAGGGAAGAAGGAAATGGCAGCAAACTGCTTCTAAGCTCCTGCCCCATTTTATACAAATAAGATCTCACTTGGGTTCCTTGTTCATGTTTATGGAGAAAACCAAGGAAAATTGACCTGCCTGAAGCGAAAAATCCCCAATACTTAGGAAGAGGAAGTTCTTACAAACACTGGGATGCTATTTCCCATGACAGCAAGGGAAGGTGGCAGGAGGAAAGAGAGGGGGGCACGAGGTAGGGCCAGGGCAGTGGTGCAACTTCTCCTCTGGGTATGAGTATGAGACAATACCAATGACAGAGCTACAGTCCCCTTAATCCCCTCTTCTCTGTGAATCTACACCCAAAAAAGTTAACAGATTCTTGTCTTTAGTTTATAATGGTGGGAGAAAAAGAGTAAGAGGATGAGGGAAAGGTGCTTTAGTAGCTGACCAGTGCCTGGTTTTCAATCCCACCATTCAATGACGAGTGAGTGCTTCACTGGGGATCCGCAGGGGAAAAGCCAGAGGGAGAGAAAGGAGAAATCAGGTGGGAGGAGAAGGAGAATAGCAAGTGGGAGAAAGTCAGTGAGGAGTGTTTGGAGTAGCTATCCTGGTGTCTGCCCCAGCAGCAATGGAACTGAGACAAAAATAACAGCTGCAACAAGAGCACAGTATTCTGTTACAGCTTGATTCTGTTTGAGACAAGATTTCAAGAACAGCCTTTCAGCTATGGCTGTATGAATGCCTAAAAAAAATATAATTTAACTATACAGATCCACAGAATATATAAATCCCGATCCAACAAAACACTTGCCCATATGCTTAGTTCTAATGACATAAGCATTCCCAGCTGCTGTGACTAATGATATTCTAGGTGTCTGAGTTATTCCAAAAATGTGGAAAATAATTTGGGGTTCATCAATAATATTTGTGTCATAAATGCATCACTTAAAGTTGAATATTTTTGTGATTTAAAAGTATATTTGAAAGGACTTTCCTAACAAAGTATTTTAATTGGATAAACTAAAACATTTCTTTTCATTTTGAAACAAAACGTTCAACATTTTTCTAGTTCTTTCCCAGTTCTTTCTCCTTGCTTTCTCACCAAATTTATCCTATAGCAGTTTGGTGATGCTGGTATAGATTCATAAAACACTTTCAACTTCAGTAACTTTTTCTGAAAAGACTTTAACTTTTTTTTTTTTTTTTTAAATTAGTTTAAGTTCTGAATAAATGTTTAAGAATTAGATTGAAGGTATTTAATGGTGTGGAAGAAAGTCAACAAAAGCAGATCAACAGGGATGTGGCAATTTATCTCCAGCGGATGCTAATAAAATATGTCTGCTGCCCTGTACCATTACACAGACAGCATATGGAACAAATAATTCATAGATATCTTATTTTAAAATGTTCTAGAGAGTTCTAAAATGTTTTTCAGTGCCTTCTTTTGCATTCTTATGGCTTGTAAGGTCAGCATTTCTTCATTCAGTATTAGACATCCATCTTTAAAGGGCTAGGAGGGAATGAAAACTGCAGCTGAGACATTTTAAAGACCTTTAGAAACACCTATTTTATAAACATCAAATGTTTCAGTTTTAATGTCCAGGATCATGGATAATAACCTTGGGCTAGAAATGGAGTGCCTTGTAAGAACAGAAAATGTAAGTCTCTCATTTTTAGCCTCAAGGAGTCTCATGGTTCATGAGATAACATACCCTTAAACCCTTCATAGACTTAAAGTTATTTGTGCTGAGCTTTGGGACAGTGTGATTCCTGTGATGAAACTCCGTGTTTGGAAAAGGGAACCATTTTTAACGGTGCATGTTCAAATCTCTTTAAAGGTTTGGATGGGACTGAGCAGTCCTGGACAGAGATGGATTAGTGGGCAGGGTGAAGGAGAGGCATGATTAATGCAGCTGCATTAAAAGAAGCATGATAAATGCAATTTATCACATGGCTATCACCATCACATATGTGCTATATAATTTAATATTAAATAATAGTAGGAGGTTTGTTACCAAATGGTAGGAGCATGGATGAGGGAGAGGGTGATTGAGGGGTTAGAGTTAGGAGTGATGTATTCATTGATAAGAGTGTAAAGGATTATAATTGTAAAGGGGCTACTGGGTAATGCAGGGTAATCAAATATTGCTTCTTGTATTAACGTGATTTATTGCTCTTTCCTGAAATTAAAGCTGCTCAAGGCATTTTATGCTTAGGAACCAATTTTTGGAAGGAACTTATCCAGTTTTAAAGGAGGAAAAACATATAGGGATGAATAACCCTACTCTACATAATTGTTCATACTGCTGTTACGTCCCACAATTTCACAGGGGGAAGTAATAAAATAACAAGAGAAGTGTGTTATAGTGCCTGAACTTTTCCTCTACTTAAGTAATAAAATACTGGGACATGGATTTGTGGGATGTTACTGAAAAGAAGTAGTACCTTTAAAGCTATCTTTTTTTGACCAGCCATTTGCCTGTCTGACATGAGAGGGCTTGTATTTAATTGTCTCTTATGCAACTAGATGCAACTATTTTGCCTTGTTAGAAGAATTATTCAGACTCTGCTTCAGTCTTCTTTTGTTCACATTGTTAGGCTTTCTAGTGAAAGTCAAGGCATATATTCCTGTTTTGATTAAGAGGTGAATGCTTTATTTAATTCAGAGTGCAGCCTGGTACCATTGTGTTGGGATCTTGAAAGCGTAACAGATAATAATCTTTAGTAGCTTTGTAAAAGAATGATAAAGATGCCCTATTTCACCTTCCTTTTTATTGGGAAAACTTTCTTCTGCAGGGCAAACACCTAGGAGGGGAAATACCACAGGCTTCCTGGGCAAGGTCCAGTGGTTATCCTCCTCCCTTTAGAGCAGGGCATGGAGTCACCAGCTCTTAACCCCCTGGTCCTGGACAGTATCTCACAGGGACGTGTCTGCCAGCCCCCCTCCCTGTCACAGCCTGGGGGAGCAACTTCCCTGACAGCCAGGATCCAGAAGATGACGGTGGTAGCACTGGGCAGAGCAGGGCTGAGAGGTCTATGGGTTTGCTGGAAGGGAAATGCTGTCCAGAGGCAGCTGCTGCAGTGCCTGATGTGAGGAGTCCAGTGCAGGAGGAAGAGAGGTCGGTACAGTTTCATGGCAGGGTGTTTCCTCCCTCATGTGCTTTCTGTGCGGAAAACCTCAACAGAAATATGACACAGGTTGGAGCATGTGCTGGAAGTAAAGGCAAAGAGCTACAGACTCCAGTCTGCAGCTTTTCATAATATGGTTCCCTTTTCTTTTACAGTTAATCTCCTTTGCCCACTGGAAAGCAGACACCATATGCGACATCAGAGGTATTCCTTTGTTGTTTCGGCACTTCCAGACAACATTTTACTCGAAGATCTGTGTTGCTTTCTGAGGCATGTGCACTCCAGTAGGATGAAATTTTTCCTTTGGATGCACAAAGAAAGACTTAGGTGATGCAAGGAGTGAGAGTTGTTTTGCTCTTCACTGTTCACAGTGAATGATCTGATATCTCAAGAAAGGAGGTTTCCACTGGATGCTTTTGACATCTGCACAGGAATCCACAGGATATTTTAGAATCTAGGCTCTCAAAACTCCAAACAACATGACAGCTGCAGCCAAACTGGCACTGGTCCTTGGTAGTAGGGACAACAATAACAACCAAACACTGCAAAAAAAGGTGGGCTGTGCCTGAACCTGTACCTAGGCCCTGCTTGATTAACTGATGTAGCCATACTTGAGAGTCTTGGATATGCTCCTTGGGCTGGATCTTTACTAAGAATAGTAAGCTCTGAGAAAATTTTAACCGCATAGGTTCCTATAGATGCAGCTTTGTGAGCAACAGAAGTAACTACAAAAATCCCTTTGCAACACAGTTTACAAGGTTTAAAGTGATGAAGAAAAGCCCTTGTAGCCTTGTTCTGTCAGATCTGATGTTAAACTTCTTGAAGTTCTGCACCTTCTTTAATTTCCAGGACTCTTATTCAGGATTTGGGTGCATGCCAACAGTTAGTTCTGGAAGGAGAAGAAATCTGGTCAGTCCCACAAAGTACTGTGATGATCTTCTCATAGGGAGCCATCCTTATGCTCCCCTTTCTCTGAGCTGCTTTCTAAGCCCTGAGGCAAAATCTAGTCCCATCTGTCCTTCCTGATGCACATATCTACTTCAACTATGTCTTGGAATTGCTCCTTTCCCCTACTGTAAGAAAATCCATATTTACAAAGTGTTTATGGTCCCATGGAGACAGCTTGCAATTTTTGTTTGGCATTTTAATTTCTATTTTTGATTGTTCAGAAATATTTATAAAATACTCTTGAGTGGTATGGCCACATGTGATTTTACATGAACCTGCGCCTTATTACTGTCTAATTTTTCAAATGATATATATAATATTGTCATTGTACCAACCACAATACTCAAGTGGTATTGGATAAGCATAAGCAAGTGCAGGCACAAACTGTGCTTAAACGTGATGAACCATAACAGGAAGGTCTTAAAAACCAGTATATCAGCATCCAGCATTGTGCTATTATCTTAAGAATGAATGGTTTTGCATGATATTAACCTTCAATATACAAGTCGTCTTTTCTATAGGTTACAGGCAAGTGATACTCCACAAAAGTGACGAGGCAATGTTGCTCTGTAGTACAGATAACGTTTGTGCTTAAACAGTATTTAGAAATATATATTCAGTACTTAGAAATAAGCTCATTCTAACATTACTACCTGAAATTATGGTTGTATACAACGTCTTCCATCTATTAAAATGCCTTTGAGGAGGTTTGCCACCATTCCACATGACAGTGCAGAAAAAAAAATTGCTACTTAATTTCAGGAAATGTTTAAAAAGGCAAGCAGAAGGAACAAAAAAATCACCATCTCTTTTGGTAATGCAGTGTGATGTAAAAGTTAGAAATGGTAGCTAATTTCATGGAGTATTTCAGGAAGTTATAGCTCAGTTGATAGTCTTGGGTGGAAATAAGTATCAAACATTAATTTAGCAATAATAGTTCTTTAGAAAGAAAGAAAATTAAATAATTGTTATTTAATGGCATACTGAAACATCAGAATATTCTTATTTACTGTTTACCTGGAAGAATTCTCCGTTTCAGCTCTTGCCACAAATAAATGTGAACAAGTTACCATTTGTCCTGTTTAGAGAGCAAGAAATATATTTAACAAATAAAATATCTGTCTTTATTTGGACCAAACATGAGACAACAGAATTTGGAAGGCTTGGAAATGAAATTAAAACAAATCATTTAAATAGCTTAATTGACTGAAAGTGTGAATAACAGATTGTAAGTATTTTCACATATTCAGCAAATGCGCCATAAGTGGAATTTATCATTCAGTGGATAGAGGGAGGTTTCCAAAATCTCACAAAATTTGCTATTTTCATTCCTGCTCTGAAAAAAAAATAAATTAAAAAAAAATTAGAGTACATGGTTAACTGTACATATATGTACTGTGTCCTCATGTCTTTGGGGGACACAATATATGTACACTTATATACTTTTCCAGGACGGAGCCCTTGAAGGTCCATCTATGCATCTAAGCATGTCTTTATGCATCTGCAACTGCTATCATACAGCCGTCAAACACAGCTAAAAACAAACCCTACATGTTTGTCTCCAATCAGTGACCCTCTCAGGCTTGACTCGTGGGTTCAGAGAGCAGGATTTGGCCCCTGGTCAAAATGCTGATTTGGCAATAACAACCCAGCCCTATTCCCAGGGCAAAGCTCCCTTTTACTTCTGTTGGAGGCAGGGCCAAGCATTAGATTTTCACCTCTGACTGCTGGTGGTGAAGTCATGCATAATGTCACCAGAGGTTTTAGCTCAGATTCAAAGGTTAAATGGAAGGTCTATCCTTGCTTAAGCCACAAAAGAAAATTGTTAGTCCTTGCTGAGTAGTTTAGAAAGAATGGCTTGTCATAAACACTCAAATCTTTTTAGCCACAAAATTCCTAGGACTGCTGTGAAAGGCTGTGATGCAATGAAATAGTGGTGACAAGTGACTGCTATATAAAGCAACCACTTTTACAGTCATTTCTCATAGCTTCTGCCAACTATATGTGTTTGAATCATTAAATATCTTCCATATTTCTTCAAACTCCTTGTACTGCACTTTCACCCTCAGTCTTCCTAACTGTACTATCAGCTATAGATTTTATTTTATGCTTATGAAACATATCTCTGCTATTGTTGTTCTGATCATGAAAAATAGTAGTATTTTTTGAAATGATATTATTCAGATGTCTTTATTCATGATTTTTATAAAATATTCTCCCTAGTGAACTTTTAGATCTTGAATATCTCCATAGATTTTATATAGATATTATTGTATGATCTTTCTCATGAAGTGAAGGTACTTTCTTCTTTATCAGAGGTCTAATGTTGATTTAAAAAAAAACCCAAAAACTAAGCTGCTTTTAAAAAAAAAATCTTTCATACAGAAATAATGCAGCAGAAAAAATTTTAATTGGCAATACAAATTATAATGAATTACAAACTGCAAAAGTTTGTTAAGTTGCAGAAAGATGTGGATACAATATTAACAAGACAATGAAAACTACCAATTGTTTTGTGATAGGACTCTTTGTGTTTATATGTGTGAGGCAGAGGGAAAG
This sequence comes from Aramus guarauna, assembly GCA_013400195.1. Classification (NCBI taxonomy): domain Eukaryota; kingdom Metazoa; phylum Chordata; class Aves; order Gruiformes; family Aramidae; genus Aramus; species Aramus guarauna. The sequence goes on along the minus strand of VXBL01000142.1, from coordinate 379,778 downwards.
TGAGCCCTATACTTAAGTGGAAATAGTAAGCCAAATCAATCCTGTTATTTTTTTTTTCAAGCAGGAAATCACAGCTTCAGATGTCACAAGTGCTAACATGATATGCCATTGCAGCACTTGTAGCCCTAGAAAGATATACTTTTTACACTTACTAATCTGAATCTTGATATATTGGAACATCATTACCTTTTTTTTTTTTTTTTATCAGAGTGCTCCACTAAAGTTAAATTTAACATCTTGTTTATTGGAAACTTAGCTTGCAAAATCTGTCATTTTCATGTTTTTAAGGAAGCATGGAAACATGCATTTCTTAGCTTCTGTACTGTTTTAGCAGTTCACATTCTGATTTAAAAGTTCAAATGGGAAGGAATTTAAATGTTATGCCTAGGTATCATCAATAAAAACACTTCTTCAAGCCATGATGATACAAACACCAAATCTATGAACATCTGTGAGATGGAAGCTGTACCTGTGTTGTCAGACCAGGACTCTATTACACAGAATATATGGATTCTGGCTGATTTTATGAATTCTGTATTTCTCTATCATATATTTTCTAGCAAATCCTGCTAACATATCTAGCAAACACTGGTAACATACCTCCTAATCTTGCCTTGAAGCAGCTGCATGTCAATATAAGACAGGGTTGTAATTTTGGATGAAATGAACGGCTGGTGCCTGGGAGAACTTGTTTATTTCTTCCAACTGTGACATTTGGTCTATTAATGTTATTACAAACTACATAAGCCTTGCTTACACGTGTACCTGGACCACTGTAGCTACAGCAATGCTTTGTCTAAAAGACCATTAACAGTAAGTGACTCAGTCCAGTAGGACAATGAGTGTGTTGCTATACAGTGGCCAAGAAAAAATAAACTGCTTCTTCCTGGTTACTAACAAAGGTTAGGTTAGAACAATGGAAAATCTTTGGCAGAAAAGAAGTGACAAAGACGAATTAATTGGTTCCTGTCGGTGAAAACAGACAAGTTTCCAGGACGGGGGAAGTTTTTGGCTCCTCTCTTGGCCAAGGCTCAGGGAGTGATGCAGACCTGACCGCAGCCCAGCCCTGGGTGGAAGGAGAGAGCTGCAGGAAGAAGCGGGGATTGCTGAAAAGCCCGGGCAAACTCAGCCCGCTTTCTCTTTGGGAACTGGAGGGATTTCTGCAGGCAGTTTGCTATGGGTACGCCCATCCCCAAAGGGCAGCACAGGGATGCTGCCTGGTTGTGAGCAGGAATAGTTTAGCTGGACATATGTGAGCTGTGCTGTAATATTTGCTCTCATGTCCAGAACACAGGCCTTGGCCTCTCGAGGCCCTTCAAGCCTCAATGTGACCCAAGCATTTGTACCCGGAAGCCCAGCTTTCAAATTTTTTTTTTTTTTATATCTAGAAAAGATGTCCCAGAACATAACCCATGCATTATTATTACTGAGATTCATCCAATCTGAAACAACAGCTCTGAACTTTAATTATTCCATTCTGAAACCAAGCCATGGTATAAGATGGCTGCTTTTAGTAACGTGTATATATAATATATCTAAAACTCAGAGTCTCCTGAATTCCTTCTGTTATTTCTTTTCATAGAAATGCACTGAGAAATAGAATGCTTTACTCGTTAGGTTTATCATCTGGAACGGCCCCCAAATATTTACCGGAAACCTGTAGTATCCAAAGACCTTGAAGAAATTAGCTTTGATTTGGCTGAAATAGATAAAGCTCTATTTATAGTTCAAAAATATGTAAAGATGACTTGTACGCATGAATATTATGCAGGAAAGGATGTATAGGAACTTCCAAACCACAAAAGTGAAGCCAGATGTGTGAAGTACATCTGTACTTGAAAGGTCATCTACAACACAGCAAAGTTGTTGAGATGAAATTTCATTTGGAAGTGTGCAACTTCTTTTATTTGTACTATTGTGCATGGTATGCTGTTTTGAAAAGTCAAATACATATATAAAAACCCCATGATTATTACTTCAACTAACAGAAGTGCTAATTTCATACTGCAAGGGGAACCCTGTGAGAGGTTTCAGCATCCATAATATCACCCTAGGCATCTCTACACAGCTGCAAGCTCCATGGAAATCCTCTCTCAAAACCTGGCTTTCAGGAAGTTTGGGTTTTGCACACCCCAACAATTTCTAAACTTGTCTGAGAGAGGAGAGAATCTATAGCAGCTGAATTTTTTCTGTTTCTAGGTTCTCAGCTCAAGAGAAAAGAGGAACTCAGGGATTCACAGAACACCAGGGTTGTTTTGTGCTCTGTGTCTTGCTTATGGTTTTACAGATCCTATTTTCTGTATGGAAATTTGATTAAAAAGGTAATCCCTTCAGAACATAAGGCAGTAATAGAACAATAAATGGCCATTTGTTTATGGGCAGCCATGCTTAGTACGATACAGAACAAGGAGGGAGCTAGGAGGAATCCCTCACATGCTTAAGTGATTCCATATTCCTCATATATTGTGCATAATGCAGGTGGGAGAGAAGGAGTGGACCTCAAGGGATTTATTTATCCTTCAGAATTTAGTGTAATTCCCTTTAGCATCAATGAAGCCTGTCTTTGCAGAGGTTGACTTCATTTGTAATTAAAAGGTCTGGTTTATTACTAAAATATAAGGGTGGATTGAAAAATAACAAATGTTCCCCAGTTATAAGAGGAATATGTCTAGATATGTACAATGCATTGTTTGAAGGCTTGCCTGTGCCTTGAATAAAGACTTTCTTGTATACACGTGTATGTGTTGAAGTTGAAATAAAACTTAGAGTATCCTGTCAGGATGCTGTTATACTGACAGAAGGGATATCCCCATCATATATTCATTCATTCTTCCCTTCATCCATTCACTTGTTTCTAACAATGGTTGTTTCTGACAATTTTGTTAGCTGTTGGACTTCCAGGCAGACAGAGCTGTGGGATGAATGTTCTATTAGTCTTTTATTTTCCAGTCATTGAGGTAGATAACTGACAGGATAAAAACATTTCCCAGGAGTTTATTTGTCCAACTTTTTTCTTAATTCCTCTAACCAGTCCTGTAAGAGTGTCAGCTACAAACCTGATAGGCTGGAGAGGAACCTATTGTATGAGGAAACTGTATTTGCAAGTCTTAAGTGGTGCTTGACATCATGGTAAGAACAGTTTATCTTTGACTTCTGCTATGAGAAATGGTCCTTGTTATATGAGTGACTATACAAACAGACTAACATGGTTTTGTCAAGCTGCAGAAAGGTGCTTTTTTTTTTCCTCCTAGATTGCTGTCTGCTTTTAAATTATCCATTTAATGGAAGACTGTTAGCAACAAACCTTGACAGTGTATTAAGCATTCACAGCCACCTAGATTTACAGTTTAAATGAAGTGACTACGTCACTCACAAAAAGCCCGTTAGTTTAGAAAAGCAGGTTTTCACTAGCTTTCATAAAACACGGCGCTGTTAATAAAATGCCTTCAGTCTGCAATGTAGTTGTTTAGGCAGAATACTAACACAGAGACAGTTCTTTAAATTTATTTTCGAGATGGATGGATGATTTCTGTTGAAAAGACAGCATTGAAATGGTCACCATATAAGAAAAAAAAGAAGTCACAAAACACAGCCTCCCTTTCTGAAGGATTATCTGCCCAGGTCAAAATATAAACAATGCAAAAGTGCAAGGGCTTTGTTATGCATGAGGCCTATTGGCCATTTCAGAGCAGTCCTCTGTGTCACCAAGCGAGTTGATGACAGATGGTGAGACTGTCCTTGCGAATTTTTCACCTTAACGTGACAGGCTATATGGAAATGTCCTGTGATCACTGGGGATTCTCCAAATGTCCCTTGGTAATCAACATAAATGGGAATAATTTTTAATTTGGAGCCTGAAGCAATTTTAAAGATTTGTCTTTATACTATTTCACAAGAACTATAAACAATGGATGAATACAATGCATTTCACATTGCATTTATAATAATTAACCTTTAGTTGTTTAGTGAAGAAAGACAGTTTATAAGATAATTCCATAATGGAAGTAAAACTCTTAAAAACCTCAAGAAAAGAAAAGAATTAATCAAAAGGAAACCTGGAACACTTTGCAATCTATATTCAGGAAATATATTCTCGTCCCCCTTGGCACCTCAACAAATTTTGATCAAGCATTTTTATATTCAGTTAGCTGCATTCAAAAGATAAAATTCTTCAATTCTGCATTACTTTTCAAAAGGAAAACGCAATTTGTGAATCCAGGGCCAAAGACTGTTCTGCTTAACTTATGCCTGATAACATCAGTAGGAGTACTTGACATCCAAGATTCAGTTCTTTACAAACCTTACGGCTGCTCAGGGCTAGAACCACCATACATCAGAGAATGAGGCAGCTCAGCCTCCACCGGAGGAGGGAAAAACCAGACAACCTCTCCACCCACAGGCAAAACCCCTAGATCTCCATCCAGACCCTGTTTTGTGAGGTCTCGGCCGTGTTTGTCCTCTGCTCTCAGCCTGTGTCCTTACAAAAACATTCTGGAGAAGTGCGAGCGTTAGCTGGGAGCTCTGGTGGGACCCTGGGGATGGCTGAGCACTACCGTCTCACGGGGAACCGAGGTGGGGAAAAGGAGCATCTAGTCTCTGTGGTAAACTGGGCCAAAGAGGATGAAAGTTTGGGTCGTGGTAAAGGCTGGGCTGAGGGAGAGTAGCTGGGTGCTATTATCTCCAGCCCGAGAGTGTGCTTTGCCTACAGCAGCAGTGGGCATCACAGGCTCTGATGGCACAAGGCCTTTCTGATTTGGTTCTTGGAATAAGCATCGAGAGGCTATGCTGCTAAAGATCAGAGGACAGGGATACGATATTGTATGCCCTCCTTGGACCCCAATTTAGCAACTTTCAGTGACTGATGCTCTGTCTTCTTTACTTTTCCTTGTGGCTGCTTCAAGTAGCCACTGGTTATGTTTGAAGAAAGGCCTGGCAAGACTTTTTTGCACAAAGCTTCTATTGTTAAGTGGAAAGTGTCATAATGATTGTACTGTGTGATTCCAGCTGAAATTTTAGGCTCTGCACAGTACTCTAGCTCAGGTTTTCATTTTGCTTTACTTTGTACTTAATTTATCCTAATTATTGATTGAAAGGTGGTCTAAGAAAAGACTAGAGATCATGAGCTGAGACATTTTGGTGCTCTGTAGATGACCAAACTGAAACAATCTAATATATTCAAGTAATTCTTCCTGATTTTTGGAGGTGCAGTATGTTCAGACTTTGGATTGAATGAGAGTTTTCAGTTCTCAGTGACTTTGTCAACTGCACCATTTCAGTTTTGGGTGCCCAACTCATTTATGTGCCTACCTGGTTTTCACAGTTTTAGCCTCTAAAATGGATTTAGGCATTTGTCTAACTCTCTAAAGCCATATATCTATGTATAGATAAATATAGATTTCTAGTCTACAGACGCAGATGGTTTAGATTCAGTAGAGAATAAATTCTGGGAACTTCAGGACACATTTTATCAGGTTTTACATACAGAATTGATATCTGTTCAGAAATATAGTACATGAAGGAACGGTGCTTATTTATTTGTTTATTTATATGGGGGAGGGGAAAGAAGTTAGTTTTGACATTTTTTCCAGCCTACATTTTAATGAGAAAAAGTTTGCTGTCATTTCTTCTTTGTCAGCATCAGGTACTGTAATTTGCTCATGTAATACATTGTGGCCCAAAGGTATATTGCCAACCAACAGAGTGATTTCATAACAAAAGAATCAATAGCTCATTATTTTTAGACTCAGAATAGTTTGCATGTTGCTTTAGAGATTTCATGACATTTAGGAGATTATTTGCAAATTAAAACAATCTTCGGATCAATCCATTAAATTGTCAGTTAATCTTCTTAAATTACACTTTGTTTTAAGCTCCATGTAAAAAGAATATTAATTTTCCTTTTTTTTTTTCCCCCGCAAAACACGGGGTAGAAGTTTGAACTCGTTATCTAACTGGATGATGATGTTAGCTTCTGAGTAGTTGTTCTATTACCTCTCTCTAAAAAGTACCAACAGCAAAATAGTGGTAGGTATTAAAATTCATCTTCTAAATTTATTGGTCTGACAACTCAAACACATGGTGCTGCGAGTGGAACCCCCTTGAATCATCTTGCTGTAACGTCTGTTACGCAAGAACTGGGCTTGAATTAGCTTCCTCCTCCGAATTCTTTTTCAGGACGTATACAATGCAGAAAAACAAGTTAGTAAGTCACTGAGAGAAGGACTGTGACTTTTGAGTCAAGTTATACCAATGTAACTTTTTTAACTTCAGGCTTTTTATTTAGTTATTTTTGAACTATTAAACATTCACCTACGCAAAGGCCATCTTGTGCAGCCCATCCTTCCTCCTCCCATTGTGCGCTGCCTGGCTTGAAGGCTGGGGATCCAAACTTATGATAGGCCTCCAGTTAAGTAGTGATTAAAGTTCCTTTGTGCACAAGCAGATCGTTGCGCTTGCGCCAACCTCCCCTAAAGCCACTTTTCCATGGGAAGGCCACCTCTTTTTCCTGGCATACACCCACAGCTACGCTCCCAGGATGCTTGCCTCCTGGGCAGGCTCTTCTTGGGGAGTGGAACAGCAGCCGCAGAGCTGCCTCTGCTTTTCTAGTTGCTGCATTGCCCCTTAACGTGTCAGCAAAGTAGTTGCTCTGTGTCCTTGGTGCTCCTCATTTACTGTAGCAGCCCCCTGTGATGCCCAGGGACCTTCCCCAGCCCTCCTGGCAGCACAGTTCCTGACCTCAGCCCTCTGCTCTTGCACAGAAGGGAGCAGGGAGATTTTCTCCTGATGAGGTTCCTCAGGTTTTGTGGCAACATACAAACGAAGGGAGTACAGCTACATTTGCTCATATTTCTGTCGTTCCAGCATCTTTGGGCATTAGCTGGGGAATATACACTCAAGAACAAGCGCTGGAAGGATTTTCAGCCCAGATTTCCCTCTTGTTTTAGATATCCATCACTATGAGTTTCACTGGCCTGAATTTCCATGGAAAGCAAACTTAGAACTAGTAAGTGAACTTTTTTCTTGCAGAAACCACTTTTTTTTTCAGAAAACAGTTTCAGAACATGCATATGGCAATGCTCCTGCTATGGGGGTTTCTGCCTGATCGAGCTGGAAAATAGACAGAGCACCCTGGTTATACTAACAGCAGCTAACCAGCATCACCTGACTAGAAACTACAGAATGCTTTTAGCCTATACAGGATTGATCCATTGAGTAAAAAATAATGGCATGAGTGTGCCAATGAGTAATGACAAATAACAAATCCATCAGAAAATATCCCAATAACACATGGATTCTTTGAACAGAATAAAAAGCTACATTTTCTTGGCATCTTTACTAGACTCTTTTGCCTTGGTTCCACATGCTTTGCTATTTATTTATGTATCTGTTTTACTCAGAATGTTCCTCTAATCGTGTGACACCAGAGACAAAATCATGGCTACGTGGATGTCCATGGCAAAACCTTGGCAATTTGATTTCATCTTTCTTGACCAACACGCCCAATCAGTTTGCTCCCTCAGAAAGTTTTTATGCACTTCAGTTTTGACACTTGCTGTATTTTCTATCAGTATGGTAAAACGCTTTCTTCAAGCACTGAAACTGCTCAAATGCACTGTTATGTCCTAGATACCATCTGACCACCTATGTTAGAAATGTAAATTAGGTTTAGTTCACCAGAATGCTCAGTCTCACAAAGGCACTATAAATACAGTCTTCTCCCTCTTGATACTGCCCTAATGCAAATAATTATGACGTACAATAACATAAGCAAGACTTCTGGACAAAAGCTAATATTTTGTCCTCCAAAGTCTGAGTGACTTGAAAAAATGTCATTCTGCTGCTCTTTGAATGTACTTTACTGAGTCAGTGTACTGGGGTCTGTGTTTATTCTGTGTTTATCCCACTAAATTTCCAGTATTTAAAACTGTCACATTCTTTTAAGAAGACTTTTTGTTTGAAATAATTTCTAATGTATTCAGAGTTGAAAACATCTTTAAATGGATTTGTGATAAGCACACAAGGGAATACAAATATATGAGTTCTGCTGTTAATGTTATTTATTATTTGTAGTGTGGCAGCACTGGCGATTCACTAAAGTGCCAGGAGGTGTATATCACAGAAATGAAACATCCCAAAGAATCTGTAGGTCTCATTCCTCCCTTCCTGATCCCAGTACAACTTGCTGGAATGACAGTTTGCTAGATGGAGTCAGTACCCAAAATGCTGCTTTTCCTAAATTGAAGGCCAGTGGCTTTTCTGCGGGTATTAACTTAATTTCTCTATTTTAACTATGAATATGTTAATTTTTAAGGCAGGCCTCTCAAAATTAGATGCTTAAAGCATGAAACTTGACTGTCTTGAATATTAATACAGAGGGACTAATTCTCTGAACTGTCCTGTGCTTGTGACCTCCGTGCAGCTGCTCCCTTATGTGACAGCCACGAATTTGTCTGACACTAACTGGACATCTCAAGAGCTAAAAGCAGAAACCCTTCAGCCTGGGCTGAAGTTCAGGAGTAAAGCTTTAAGGAGGCTTCAGTCTTTTATGGCCTGGGGTCAACACAACAGTTGTAAGATATTAACTGGAGGGTGACTCTGGTGGTAATGTTTTCCTTGTTGCTACACTCTGCTTCCACTATGCTGCTCTGGAGGCGAAGGAAAAAAGGAAGCCAGTCTCAGAGTGGTTCTAACAGCATGTCCATGTCACCATCTCTGCCAACTTAGGACATCGAAAAGCCTGATTTTTAACTCAAAAGTGATGTCATTTTCACCCTTGTGTGCAGGCAGAATGGCAATGCCAGAAAGGGAAAGGGGTTCTTTGTCATAGAATCACAGAATGGTTTGGGTTGGAAGGGACCTTAAAGATCATCCAGTTCCAACCCCCCTGCCATGGGCAGGGACACCCTCCACTAGACCAGGTTGCCCAAAGCCCCATCCAGCCTGGCCTTGACCACTTGCAGGGAGGGGGCATCCACAGCTTCTCTGGGCAACCCATTCCAATGTCTCACCACCCTCATCATAAAAAAATTCTTATGTCCAATCTAAATATACCCTCTTTCATTTTAAAACCATTGCCCCTTGTCCATCACTACAGGCCTTGATTAAAAGTCCATCTCCATCTTTCTTATAAGACCCCTTTATATATTGAAAGGCCGCAGTAATGTGGCTCCCCAGAGCCTTCCCTTCTCCAGACTGAACAATCCCACCTCTATCAGCCTTTCTTCATAGGAGAGGTGTTCCAGCCCTCTGATCATTTTTGTGGCCCTCCTCTGGAGCCACTTTAACAGCTCCATGTCTTTCTTATACTGGGGACCCTGGAGCTGAACGCAGTACTCCAGGTGGGGTCTCACGAGAGCAGAGTAGAGGTGCAGAATCACCTCTCTTAACCTGCTGCTCACACTTTTTTTATGCAGCCTAGGATACGGTTGGCTTTCTGGGTTGCAAGTGCACACAAGTCAGCTCATCTCCAGCTTTTAATCCACCAGGATCCCCAAGTCCTTCTTCACAGGGCTGCTCTCACTCAATTCATGCCCTAGTCTGTACTGCTACTGGGGATTGCCCTGACCTAGGTGCAGGATCTTGCACGTGGTCTTGTTGAACTTCATAAGGTTTATATCAGGAAAACTCAGCTGTTGGTGAGCCATGCTTGTTCTGCAATGTAGCTGAAGAGCTGGGTTCATTGTAGCCTGCCAGGATTTCCCCTATTCCTTCTTTCCACTTAGTATTTCTCAGTGTCTTTCAAATCCCAGGTGCTCTTGAGTGTCGGAGTGGCAGTGTAAGCAAATTTGTGCCTGATGGTTAAAGGGTGTAACCAGAAAAGTGGTGCATGTATCTCCTTCTACAGGGAGACCAGAAGAAAAGGCTGTCCAGGCTGAACTCTCACTGCAACACTCACAACTAGCAACTTGTATTTGTGTTTTAATTTGAAAATGAAGGATGCTTATTCCTAGAACTTCTTTTAACAGAGAAAATAGCAGAACAATATAATTTCAGGGTGAGAGAGGTAGGAAGAGCAACAGGATGCCTACCTTGACAGTAGACCTTGGTGCTCTGATGAAAGCCTTTCCTTTTCTCCTGCTGCTCCTTTGCTGCTTGCTGCTGATACATCTATGTAATATGATGTGGGATGCCATGGTTGTGTCCTGAAAGAAGTGCAGGCTTCCAAAAGCTAATTGGTTTGAGTGCAGTGTTGTGAAAGTGTTCCTAGGGTATTTCTGGTTCTGGACCTAGTTTGGTTAATGCTACCTCTGTATATCACAGTTTGGATGTGCCCAGAATTATCAGCTTAGCACTTGTCAGAGAAAAGATTGGTAGTTGCTTTTCTTCTGCTCCAATTTTCTAGAGAGACAAGAGGGAAGGACTGAGACAGTGGTGCAATCTACTGTTGTCTCCTCTTCTTGCTTGTTCCTACCCGTGGTAGGGCAGAACTGGTGAGTTGTGAACAAAATTCCTAATCAGTACATACCACTCTCATGAGGCTGTCTGCAAGTACTGGTTTTCACAACCCCGATTTCCCCCAGTACCTAAAAATTTCTGCTGAAATATTAAAATTATGGGAAGAAATCTTTCTCTGTTGAAAAAAAAAGGGGGAGAAAAAAAAAAGAAGCAGCACGGAGGTCAACCATTTCCAATGTAAACTCCCCCCTTCTCTCTTCACCCGCTGAATGTTTATGATGAATTGAGTGCATCTTATCTGTGACTTGCTTACATAATGAGGTTGGTCTTTATTATAACATTGCTGTTCTCTCTAGAAGGAGAAAGGGTGAGCTTAGGTTTTAGATCTTTTGTAATTACAGGAAAATATGCAACTAAGTCATGTTCTCCTCACAGGATTCTCAAAGCTTTTCCAGTTGATCCTTCTTACTATTTTAAGAAGAAGGTGTTTGGAAATGTCTGTGCTTTTTTTATTTTATTTTTTTATCTCTCAGATTCTTTAATAATGCACATTGTGCAAGTGTGTTGAATGCATGATTGATGCCATCCCTACCTGCCTAGAAAGACAATGATAAAATATCTTAGGGAGTATTTTCTCCAAGTGATGCATACATGGAATTCCCATTAATGTTAATGTGAGTTGTGCAAATCCACCCAGTGAGTGAAGACAAGGATGAAGATGTGATAGTTGTATTAAGGCTTATGTCTTTCATGGCAGGCAGAGTTCTAAGTGGCAGGCAGGTTTCTTTGAATTTAACAGAAAGCCATGCTAAAAAATGCCAGTTCTGTATGATATGCAGATATATTGCTGTTAAATTTTATGCCGAAGTCTTATAGCTGTAGCTGATCTTACTAAAGAAATAGGCTTCTATTAAATATCTTCCACTAACTAGGTTCCATAATTCTAGCATGATGGCTGAAACTCAACAAAGGATTTTAATAAATTGTCATAAGCTGAAAATGACGAAAGATGAAATTCAAAACATATCCCAAAATGATTCTTTCTGAAGGAAGCCATGAGGATGAATTGAACACCCAAGGCAGTATTGAAAAGGCCCTGAATCTACATTCCTTCTTTATTTTCTTTTGCCAGCAAGAATCTAGTGTGAACATGTGCACAGCTTGGCATGTCAGCAGAGGTCCAATGTTTGCACTTACAACATCTGGCACAAATTCTTTACAAATGAAGAGGCAGGTTTTGTCATTCTGTCACCTATTGTCCGTGAGCTTCATTACCAATAGTGTGATTGTTTGCATTGATCGGGTAAAGGCATACACACACATTTTGAGCAGTTCTGGGGAATTTCACAGTTTACAACATTAAACCGGAATACCATTTTATGGCTGTTATTACTTTTCCTGAGGTGTTGTTAAACTCTTGGTCAGCATTCAGTCATGAATGGATGAAAGTCTTGACAGGTTGTAGGAACTATTTTTAAAAGCCAGCCACGCCAAAATGTTTAAAATTAAGATATTTAGTTATATTTAGAAACCTTAAAAAGGTGCTTTGATTTTTCTGTCTGACGCTCAGCTGCCCTTCAGGTTAGAAGATACAAAACTCTCTATTGAAATGGTCTTTAAAAATTGTTCTGGTAAAGAGGACAGAAACGCTGAGGCCTTGAACACATTCTTACAAAAGAACACGTTATGGGAAATTCTCCCACAACCATGGCAGGTCAGATGAGCACTAAGGAAAAACATCTGCCAACTGAGAAATATTTTGTCATAAACGTTCTTCTAAGTGGTGCATGTTGGATTCTGCTCTTAAAAGCTGTTGGAGAATTAAGACTTATTAATACAGAGCTCCATGCTCTGAAATTGGATGTAATTGTACTTTTGCAGACCTTGCTGTGAGGGCTGAAGGAGCTCACGGAAACCGAGAAGATTCTGCGGCTACGCCTGCCCCAGTAGACGGAGCAGAGCCAGGGCAGGGGCTTGAGCGCCAGCCCGTGAGTGTCCATCGTGTTTGGTTATTAGCACTTGTGCTTGGTGCAATTCAGACTTGTGCCAAATAGCATTTTCTGAGACAAAGCCTTGGCATGTTTTGGATAATAACACAAGTTAGGGGCTGCTCTCAGTAGGCAGGTTGGATTAGACCACATTGTTTTGGGGAGGAAGAGAGTTTAGCCAGATGGCCGTGAGCCATTATGACATTTGCCTTTAGGGTTCCCTAGTCAGTTTTATTTATCAGGGTAGACATCACCTGTAAAGTCTCATATGTTTGTAGCAGTGGGACGCCTGTTAGTAACTAAGACAAAAATATCCTGATTCCTTTGAAGCTTTTACATGCATTGACCCAAATAACTCATTTTTTCAAGGACTTTGTAAAAAAACCCTCAACATATGAATTAAATCAATTTGGTATCTCATCTCTCAAGTGTTCAACTGATAGTCTGTCGGCTAATCCTGGTTGCTCTCTTTCCCAGGGCACCTTGGAGACACACAGGAGCTTGCTCCAGGCTAAATTAATTATTCTAGTGATGGTGGCAGCAGCAGAATCCCAGCTGCCTTCTTTTCTGACCACATGATAGCAGTAGGGCTCCAAGAAAAAGGGCCACAGGCTCCATATATTAATCCAGTAGTGGGGACCCACTCCTGTCTGTACTTGTACTTGAGTCAGCCCTTGACCATAGACAATATGGTGCATGGGAGGTCTATGCATAAGTCCCAGAAAGCACTGGGCCTACTGCATGTATGATTAGGTCTACCTACATTATGTCTGCTGATATTTGCAGATAAAGAAGTGGCCCATTAAGCCAGAAGAGCTGTATGCCATTCCTGTACAACATGTCCTTAACTACCATCCAAGTGTCCTTTTTTTCCTTTTGAGCTCATTACCTCAAGAGCAAATATTTGACTCTAGGGTGTCTGGGTCTGTTGATCTTTCCTGTGTGACCTGCTGTTTGGACCAGAGAGGTGAGGATTTGACCCTGGAAGTAATTCACAGAAGTTCCTAGTTTAATACATGTACAAGCACTTAATTCTAAATTGATGCTCAGCTATTGCCTAACCCTGTTGGTGTCCTGGGAGCCTTGGCATGAGACTTCAGCCAGAGAATTCCTAGTGGCTTTCATTTCTGTTGCTTGGCACGATCTCTTTCAAGCAGGGCACCTGAAAATGCTGAACTGCTTAGTGCCTAAACCACAGCAAGATTCACAAACCATGGGTAAGTTTTTCTGATCTGTTTGGCAAGTTCTGATATAATAAAATATTTCGGGATGTCTTTACCAACTTGGGTCACAAACAAAACCCAATGACCCATCTCAAATGCTCAACAGCCCAGTGCATGGAGCACTCATGCATAATACACAGGCTCATTTTCTTCTCCTGCTTGCTTTGGAACACAGATTTGAAGCCACATCTTACCCTCCCAACACAAAATCTTCTACCAGATCAAGAATGCACCAGCTATCACACAATAGCATGCTCTAAGATGAATCCCTTATCCCCTTTTGGTGAAGCTAATCTACTTAATATAAAATACTTAAAATATTCATAGTAAATATTCAGATTCTATAGCTTAATGACTATGGCTGTTGCCTGGAAGACTGTATTTCTAATCACTGTCCTAATGAATAAACATCGGAGATTTACAGATAGTGGACAATGCCAAAGAGAAAGTACTCCTTTCAGAGTAGGGTGCATTATCTGTGATTATTTAGCCAAGAAATTATTACAGCTTCCTTCAGCTCTACGGGGGCAAATTTTGACTGGAGAGACTCCTGTCTCTGGGAGGAAATTATACTTGCAGTGCAGAGATACCATAGTGATAGCATTCTATACAAAAATAAAAAAGAGCCTAAGACAAATTCTTTAACCCAGTCTCGGTATTGTTGTAGCCTACAGGAAAGATCTTCAACTGAAATTGCAAAGTTAGACTGACAGTGGTGCTTTTGGATGATTGCTCCTATTCATCAGACTTCCAGTCCTTAGTGAAATCAGGATGAAGAGGGTTACATTGTTTTTTCTGTAGTGTAGGCTTAGAAAAAAGATAATGTTGTCCTATTCATTTATTATCAAGTTTTAACAGTTTGCTTTTGAAATGCTAAGAGTTACCCCAGCTGAACTCTCCTTTTTAGACAGTAACTAGTTGAGATTGCCTTCCACGGGACTTTAAAATCAATACAGAGAATGAGAGATAGATGGGAAAATATGCATTAAACCATTAATTTAATCTTCATCTTCAAGTCATTATGCTAAAAAAAAAACAACCCAAGATTCTGATAAATTGGACTTTTTTCTTCTACGACCCACTTAGAAATCCAGAAGTCATAAAGTTTTGCCTTGTCACAAGCTATAAGTTATGGTGGTACAGCAATATTTTTTACTGTCCAGATAAAAAAGGAAATTACTAACTCCATCCTTGCCTGGTGATGCAGTTAGCTGCCTGAGGTCTCAGTGGTTTCACTTCATTTAACATGAGGAAGTATAAAACTGACATATAAAAATTCCCTTGAGCGATCATTCATAATTGTTAAAAAAACTTTTTGTAAGGTTTTCTGATCTATCCGCACATTGATTTTTTAGCAGAGAGCATAATTTTTTACAAACAAAAGGTGCTTTCACATTTTTTACATAACTTTCTATTTTGGTTTTCCTTTGTTTGTATTTTGATAGTGTATTTAAATTTATCCTCTGAGATTACCAAATGTTGACATTTTGAGAATCTTCTGCCTTCTCCAGGTATTGCTGGAATTGCTAACTTTGGTAATGTAGCTTTCTTGATTTTTTTCAATAAAATCTTCCAGATATTTTGGCAAAGTTACCATTGCTGGTGTTTTATGAATCCAGTCTCCCAAATTCAGTGAGGGAGAAGACTTAGGGGTCTTCAGAAGGAATTCTTGTAAACAGACCACATAGGTTTCCAATCTGTAATTATGGAGCTTACAAGCCTCAGGCTTTGAATATTCAATTTCTCCAGGTAGGCTATATTTACAGGAAATGTTGATCATACCATGGTGGTTGGAGTTTGTGTATGTAAGGCATTTGGAGTGACTGCAAATATATTAAGACAAATGTGTAAATAGTAAAGATTAGTATGAAGCACTGAAGTCAGTATCAGTATCTTCCACGTAGTCCTGAATGTGTAAGATCTGAGTGACATCAGTGCCGTGAAGGAGAATGCGAATGTTCTTGCTAAAACAGAAATGGATGGTTTTGAAAGATACCACTGAAGGTCTGCAGAGCCCAAACTCTTTTTTCTTCACACTATTATGAGGTAATTTATACTGTGACCACTGAGCATCTTACTCAAAGTAAAACTGTGATGAGAATGATCAAAGAACATTTGACACAAACAAATGGGGTTACAGATGCATTAGATGTGGGGAAAGTCAGTAAGGGAAGATTTGGTTTTCAAGCTTTTGTGAGGAAGCAAGTTCTAAACAGGTAATTTAAAAAAAAATGAGAATGATAACAGTTATTCGTTTATGATGAAGTATGAAATTAGACTGACTAATTCATAGTGTTCTCAGACAAACTGTATACGCACTTTTAAACCTTATGCTATTGCAGCAATGTGAAATCATCAAAATCTCAGCTTTTAAGTAGGAAAAAAAATTCTCCCTTCATGGTTGTATAGAAGAAGCTGGAAAATGGCACCCCAGAAGGCTTAAGATAGAAAAGTGAGTCATGAGACATAAAAAAGTTAAAAATATAATTCTATTGATTTTTATAGCAACCTCTTAGCTCTTTGATGTCTGCCTGAAAATCTACGAACAGTTGTCACAGAGAGACCTTGCTGATGGCATCCAGTGCCTCTCAGCTCCTAAGTTTGGTGGGAAGAGCCTCTGAATTGAATGTCATGGTAGCAGATTAGTTCATCTCATCCCTTTCTCTATATCTGCGGTTTCCGTGGAAGAAAAATTAATCTGCACAGGACCTGAGTGAATGAACATAGCATATGCCACTGTTACCATTTAGGATATGATAGACTGTACATCTTTTTAATTTCCTAGAAGTTAAATGCTGGTTACTTGGGCAGTCAGTGTGAGACAAAGGAACCTGCCAAAGACTTCAACCCCTCTGCACTAGACACCTGACTTAGGCTAGGATGAATTACCCTTGAGAATTGGCCACCCTTCCTCCCTGGCTAGTACTGGAACCAGGACAACTAGGTCAGACACGCTGTATCTGTTTTAGGTGCTTTGTGTCAGGTGAGAGCCCTAATTATAGTCCATTAAGCTTTATCCACCAGTAATCACAGTAGAAGGAAATTCCTCATGTGACTTCTGTGAAGCTAAATGCACAATGTCATGACTTGACTGACTAATTCCAAGTCCCTGTACCAGCATAGGGGTCCCTATGGGTATCAAAGGAAAGTTTTATTCCACAAGGACAAAACTGTGTAACTTTCCCTAGTCAGAAACAAATGATTATTTTCAATTGAAATCTTCTGGTAAATCCCAGATTGTCATGCTGAAGTAGACACCAGCTAGGAAGCTGCCAGCCCACAGGCTGAAAGCGGACAACATTATAAGCAAATGAAAACAAAGTCTTGCAAAAAGGGAGCCAGGAAATCTTGGGGTGGGATGCCTATTAGTTCCACCTGCAGCTAACAAATACAAACAGCACATAAAAGATCTACTAACATTGAATATCTGTTTCAGGTGTTTGGGTGAGTAGCTAGCAAATGCATGATATGACCATGACTTATATAAAAATCTGTACATACATTGTTGCAAGCATGATATGATATCCAGAGATCATGTTTAATGAAGTACCATATATTTTCTCAGGAGGCTTTTTTGTCTCTGGAGATGATAAAATACTCAGGGTCTTACAGATGGTTCCCAGTCAGAAGAGCAATTGATAATTGAGTCCATTTAGTTATCAAGGACAATAAAAGCTGTGTTTTAGTGAATCAGTAGGCACCAAACAGAAAGAGAACAGCTCTTTGCTGATAGCTTCAAGCCCCATTCACACGGGGCTTGCTGTTTCCTTGAGCTTTATTTCAAGTGTTGGTTCTAGCTGTAACCTTGGCATTTCTAATCCATTTGTGAGAGTGCTGGGGGTGTGTGACAGCTTGTGCCTCCCGCTGCTATTTCTGTAGCATTAATCAGACATCTCTACATTATGGATTTGGGAAATATCTGTAAATCCTTAGTACTTGCATTGACCACAAAGGCAGGAACTGGATGGGTTCCACACTTACTGGAACTTGCACTCACATAAATGTTTTCAGGTCTGGGATTTCACTGTCTTTATACTCATATGTATACGTATCTCGTGTGTGCCTGAACTGTAATTTTTGAGACAATGCCCCTCCAAACTTCTTCCATGTGCCAATACGCTTTCCCCATGGTAAAGACTAAGATTTTACTCCTGTTGTATAAAGTGGAAAAAGTTTTCACTAAATAAACTGTATCTTTAAAATTGGATTAAAGATAAAATGATCAGTCGTGGAACTTAGCTGCCAGATTCTTCCTGTCAGCTACAGATTATGTGGCATGGCCTGGTGGGCACCAGGCACTAGGAGTCTGGGTCCTGCCTGTTTCATTAAGCAGTATGAAGCCAGCTGTCAGCTATTAGCATGCAGAATATTAGCAGCACCATACCTGTCAAAGAGGAAAAAAGAGCCTCCATACAGCTATATCACTGTAATCCATTCATCAGTTTATTGAACTGAAGCTTGATAGGGGGTTTCTCAAACGCATGTGATACCCCGTGCTGTTAAGAGTTTTGTATTTTGATCTCAGATTATGCTGAAAGATTTGTGCTAGCTCCCTTTTGGTTATGTATCTGAAGTTGTTCAAAGGCAAAACTTATTTCTTCCAGAACTGAGTGTAATTTGCACTCACCATGTTGCCCCAGAGACACCTGTTTCATGGTTTGAGGCATTGGAGGTGGATATAAATTCATCCTTACATTTTCCTGAGTGTGCCACCAGAGGCATTCCCTGAAATCCTGTGGTTCTCCTGCTGTGGCCTTGGCCACTTTGTGTGTGGCCACAGTGCAGTGAAATCTGGCTACAGCAAAGCTGAGGAATGAGGCCAAGATGTGGATTAGGGAGGTTCCACTTGATGACAGGCTGTTGTACATGATTTACAGAGGTGAGGTGGTTTTATGATAAGAAAGGTTTGCTTCTGAGAATTCAATGAAATGTGCAACAGCAAAGATATACTTTGGTATCTTTTGACAGCTTTGGTGCCATTCAGCTACCAATCCACCCTCTCCAGCCCCCTTCCATCTCTGTCCTTTGTAAACTGTTGGCTGAAGATCGTAGAGCTCTTGAGAGGTCTTGGCAGAAGTTAAAGCTGCTTGAATGCCTAGTCAGATTTCTGTGTGGAAATCTGGAAGGTTGGCAAGGGACAGTTTTGTGGATATTCTCTTTTTTCACTCCGTTTAATGGCCCAGAACACAGTAGCACCATAAATGCATAGAGGTCATGCAAAAGTGTCTCAGAGTTCAAATTTCTCATCTTCTGTGTCCATGGCTCACATTTGTGGTTCTCACCCCCCTGTGTCTGGGTGCTCAGACAGTGCTCTGTCCCCTTTGAGAGACTGTAAATGTAATTATTAGCCTTCTTGAACCACAGTACATAGCTGACAGCTCTCTTCCGGCCCTTGTGTAGTTCATTAGAAAACACAGAATTTACTCAGAAATTCTAAAATGTGGGAAGTTGGGTCTTACATATTGCACTAAATAATATATGCCTGGCTTTAGTGGTTGGCTATAAAACCAGACAGCTATCATGGGGGAGATCCTTATGAATCATGATAATAGAATGTAGATTCAACATTTCCTTCAGGTTCTTGAAATTGAAATGTTTACTTGTAATTGGTGGAGCTATCAACCCTTAGTAAGATTTTGGTCAGTCTAAAAGGCTGAGCCTTATTTTACACTATAAATTGCAGGTTTGCTGGGATAGAAATCTTAGCTTATGTGTTATTAATCTACATTCTATAAACTTTATTTACTATGTCGACAAGTTTTTCAATCTTAACTTTTTCTTTCCTCATATAGTTTTATTCCAAATAATTTACAGAAGTGTGTATATAAGGATATACAGAATCTATATATGTATGGTTCTATTTGCTAAAATGTTTGTTAAAATCTGTCATTTTTATTAGTAAGGTCTGAGGATTCTGTAACTTTCCTGCACAGCAAACTTAGAGCTTGAGCAAGAAACTGTCTGAAAACCTGATATACAAGTGGGTGAAACTTGAGTTCTTCCAAAAAGCGGCCTCCAAAAATTTCCCCAAGATGTCTGGCAGGAACACTGTAATGAAAATCATCAGATTTGGCATCTGTGACATCTTAACTTTGTGGGATACCAAGGAGAGCCATTGAAACACAATTTTTCCAAAGTAAAGAATGCATCCACTGAAAGGCTTTTGAGAAGTAAATTTCCTTTCATCTTTATTTTGAAACTCATTATTTTCTAGGATATGATATTTCATGACAAGTAGCTGAGATGCTGTGATAATATGACAACAGTAGTCCAATGTTCTGGCAAACCAGCAAAAGCAAAGATGCAAAGATGTCAAAAATTAAGCCCAGGTGTAAAGTGAATTCCCACTTTTTCATTGTACAATATAGAGTCAAAGTTTTATCAAAAGGAAGAAGGCCCATTTTGTTAAGATATAGACTAAAGAGATCAGGGTTCTCCCACAAACCAACTTATGTGTTTAAAAATTAATCTACTAACCTATAAAAAACTATATCAAGATATTTAGAGGAACAGTACTTGTTTCACTTGCACTTGGGTGTACATGTCAGGTAATCAGTAAGAACAACACTAAATATTGGAGTTTGGACTGTCTGCGAGGTGACCACATGGAGGACAATGAGCCAGGCACTGGACCATTTACCATTGGTCTACCTCATGTGAGATTTTAATGTTGAATCCCCCAGAACTGCAGTTCTTGGTGTGAGTTCTGGCCTGAATGGAGTCAGAACCAGTCTTTGTTAAACTATAAATTTACACATTTGGAGAAGCTGTTTTGTTGTGTGAATATAACACTCATGAAAGGGACTGTGAGGTGGGTCTGATCTTTTATAACATGAGGAGCTGGCAGACCTCAGTATGTTCTGCAGTTAATATAGAGGGACATCCATGTAATTTCTAGATTCAAAAATCACATTCAAGTTCAGCTAGACAGGAAAATTTTTAGATTCGCCCATATTCAGTACAAATATTTCAGTGTAATTTTATGTACCTTGGCCTTCATCAGCATTTCTATCTATGCACCTGTCTCCCCTAAAGATGGTTCTGTTTCAAAGCAAGCCAGAGCAAAGCACTGCAAAGGTATCTCTGTAACAATTGCACACAAAGTCCACAAATTAAAAATCTTTTTAAGAAGAAAAGTAACCTGAACATGAGTTTCTCTGCAAAAGGATTTTTTATTACTCTTAATGTCCAAAGGCAGTAGTTCACATTATAAACTAATGGCCTGTGAAATGTCATTTAAAAATAAAAGATGTGTTTGAGTCAGAGGAATAACAACATTTTTGACTGTACTATGTTTTTCCCCAATGTTTTGAAAGTAATTTAATATTTTCTTCTTCGTCTTTTTTTTTTTTTTTTTTTTTTTTTTTTTTAAAAAATTTTAAATTTTTTTTTTTTTTTTTTTTTTTTTTTTTTTTTTTTTTTTTTAGAAAGATACTTGATCTCAGGCTAAAAAAGGACAGACTTAATTACAGACCATAGCTTTTTTGTCTCAATTTGCACAATTGTGACAACAGTGCTTTAAATGCAGGGACACTAGCACAGCTTAATTGAAATTCTGATGATGTTTTTTGCACTAATTGATACCCATGTTGGCAGACTGAGCTCAGCGACCCAGGAATGAATGGACAGGAAGAATGAGACTATCAGCTTAGCCTTGCAGGTGGTCTTTCCTGATCAAGATTAAAGAACATTGGCAGGGCACTGCAGGAGAGCCAGCACTGTTGATACCCAATGCTATTCTCATTTCGTATTTAAGCACAGGATTTCAGCGTTCAGGCTGAGATTTTCAGACTGACTCCATTTGCAGTAGTAATAATAATAATACCTAAAAAAGGCTGAGAAATGACTTGATTACACTGTGTAAGGAGGTTGGCAAGGAGAAAATACCAGGTACAAAAGAGGCCTTTAATCTGGCAGAAAAAAGGATAGGTGAGAACTAATGATTTGGCTTGGGTTTAGCATGAATTCAGATTAGTATGAGATACGGATTAATAATAGGGTAGAAGTAGGGTGTTAATAAACCCTGGAACAAACTTCCAAGGATATGTTAGATTCTGCGTCCTTGGAAGTCCTCAGATAGCTGTCTAACACAGGGTCTTGGGCTCAGCACAAATAAAACTGGCAGGATAAACCATGGCCTACAATATACAGGAGATCAGACTAGTCAGTTCTGTCCCTTAAAGGCTATTAATCCTGTTAATGCTTACTTCTTACAAAGAATTTAAGAAAGCAGATCAGTAGCAGTATTCCCATTGTACAGATATGGGGACTGTATCTCAGGGAGGTTAAATCACTTGTCATAAGACATTTAAGAAGCCAATGGCAGAAAGAATAATACACAGCCTGCTTGTCAAATTCTGCCTTATCAACTGGACACAGTGATCTGTGCAAAAAACCTCACAGATATAGTTAATTTCATTTCATATTTAAAAAAACAAAGGAAAGGAATAATATTTGGCAATTGAAAACAGAAAATAACAGAACATTAGATTATACTAGCATAATAATCTCTTCTCCCCATGCCTCTAGGATACACATAGGACTCTCTTAAGGGTAAGTTAGTAGGTGAAGAAATACAGCCCAAACCTTATTTCAGTAACTTCAGAAGCCTCCCTATAGAAAGCCATTTTAAAGGCAATCTTATCCCATTTGGCAAATGTTTGCATGAGGAACTTCTATTTATTTTTTAAATTAAAGAGCATAACAATAAGTGGCCTAGGGTTAGGGCAGCAACTGCAGCAGTTTACCTTGATAGGAAGAGGCTTTGTTGGAACTGCGGGGTTGAAAAGCTGACAGGGCACTTAATCTGGCTTCATGATAATTGAAAATGAGATGGCCTATTGGCCTGGGATGTGCATTTGGTTTTTATGGAGCTGCACCAAATCAGATCTTAAGGTGGAAAACTATAAATGGCTTTTGTACATCTGTGCCAGACTATTTCTTGCTGCTTTTCATTTCATAAGGTAGAACAAGAACTAGTATAAACCCCGTCCTGAAAGCTGGCAAATTTCTATTGATGACAGACTATAAAAGAGTATGTAAACAGAGGGGGACAAGATAATAAAAAAATACATAAGCATTTTGAAATGTTGCAATATTGTTGTTTATATTAAGTTAAATATCTCTATTGCACAGTGTAGACAACTGCCAAGATTTTGTGCATGACAGGCTGTGCCAACATTTAAATTCAGATGCTCCAAAATCCTAGGAGGAGGAGGGAAAAAAAAGACATTTTAAATGAATAGATAGTACAGCCTGTCCTCCATAACATAGTGAGATATTCTCTGGTAACTAAATGTGATCAGCTAGCAGTTCTGAATGCACTACCACATTCATCCCTGATGTTTATTAATATTATATTTCTAGGGCAATAAATCCAGGTTATTGTTAAAATGATATTGTTCGCATGAACTAAGGTTCATTGACCTAGAATTAGGTTTAAGAATAAGCTCTTTTCCTAAGACTGAGTGTCTTGCACACACGTAGGCTGATGTACATTTTCACAAAGGTGCATCGGTATAAATTTGAATTTAAATATCTCTACCGTACCTGCTGATCATAGATAGCTGCACTCTTTTTAAACACAATTAAATCCCATTGTTATCAATTGTCTGCAGCTTGAAGAGCTCACAGTAAGGCACAGCACTTTCAGAGCTGAGCAGATACTACTTATGCTTAGCTTGCTTTTTCTGGTAGGTTGGGAATGGTCACAGAGCAGGGTTTGCTTTGCTCCTGGGTCTGCACATGTCAGCAGAAGGGTGAGCTTGAGACACCAGTAGAAGTGTCACTGGCAGGAGAAGAGAAAACTAGGAGCAGGTTTTGAACAGCTGGATCCTCCACATAGGATCTAAGAGAGGCAGAGTGAAATTAAAGCCTGTAGTTCTCCTGCAGCCTTGTTTGAAGAGCCAGGTTATTTGTCTGAAGGGCTGGCCAGCTGGGCATTTGCCCATGATATAAAGCAGAGGAAGAGAGAAAGAAGGAAGGTCTAGAGGAATATGGTCAGGATTTAGGAAGTTTCTTGAGGGTTCATATTCTGCAGTTTGTATGCTGCAGTCAAGCTTATCATGTAGGACAATAGCAATGTGATTAAGTCACGTGAATATTTGATTACAATTAGAATGGATTCATTCTACTTTTTGTGTCTAAAAAAATGCTGCTGCCTTTCTTTCTTGTGGGTGGGTGCTGTTTTCATTTAAATTTAGAAGGTGCAAGAACATGCAAATGCAGCAGCACAATCATATCATCATTTTGATTCAAAAGTCAATGGCCCTCTGAGAACCATGCAGTAGCTCATACATCAACAGGATGGCGAACAGGAATATAAAGCGTGCTGGTGGGATATTACACATGCTGAGCCTGATTCTCCTCTCATGTACGCTGTTAAAACACAGGAGTAACAGCGCTGAAATCAACGCTGTTATACCAGTGCATGTGAAGGAAGAGTCAGGCTTTCTATGTGTCAAATTCTTTGATCATCTCAGTCTGGAAAGGAGAGCCATCTAAAATGCTTTGGAAGCTACATTCACCTAAAATGCTCAGCTGAACCAGAGCTTCAAAAATGATATTTTCTTGTGTTCTTTGAAGCACTTAGTCAGCTAAATCATTTGAAATACATTATTACAGAGGCAGTCAGTGTCACCGCCAGAGCCCACGTTACTTTAGAACATCCATTACCAACCTTGTTTTCAGTATTTTCCATAGTAACTCAACCATTTTAATTTGCTTTGGACTGAGGCACAGCAAGTTTGCAGCCTTTGTAAATTCCCACTAAAAATGCATGAAAGTCTGTTTAGCTCTGTTTCTTTCTTTCTTTCCTAAATTTAAAAAATCAGATTTTTTTTTTAATCTTCTAGCTGAATATGTATGTCATGACATGCAAAATGTCTTTCTTATTTTGAATGTTGAGACAGAGGCTAAAATAACTAACATTATAATCCTATAATTAAAAAAAAAAATCATCCCTGAAGTAAATACATATTTTCATCTATTTCTTCCCCTGCCTAGAAATCGCACAGTAATATTTTATCTACAGGTCAGCCCCAATATCTTATTCTCAGTTTTGACTTTCAAGATAAACAGCTAAAACTTGGTTTGTATCTTAACTCCGCATAGGAAATCTTTTCTCTAGTCTTCTGAAGACACAGTGGAATTCAACCATGCCCTTTTTTACAGATGGTGAAATAGAGAGGGGATACATTTGTAAATTTTATGGGATCTGGACATGAAAAGCTTCTTGTTCCATAAAAGAGAAAACAAATCCCTTAATGATTTTGACAAGAGCAAAAGAAGGCCCATAGTTTGCATGAAGGATGGAAGACTTTTTCATGCTTTTCAAGACTTCCCTGTGAGGGTGTTGAGGCACTGGAACGGGTTGCCCAGAGAAGCTGTGGCTGCCCCCTCCCTGGAAGTGTTCAAGGCCAGGTTGGATGGGGCTTTGGGCAACCTGGTCTAGTGGAGGGTGTCCCTGCCCATGGCAGGGGGTTGGAGCTATATGAACCCTTCCAACCCAAACCATTCTATGACTCTATGATTCTATGATATATCAAGGTTTCCGTGTGGCTTTCTTGAGAAAGTTACAGTTTTCTTAAGAGGCATAAGTTCTTATTGCACTAAGTGCACAGAGACATCAAGAAAAGAGGTATTTGTGATCCCAGTGAAGGAAATTGTAGCTGTTTCTCACATTTTAAGTGGAGTAAAAGGATTCGTGTACATTATATATTGTTAGGCATTTTCTCTGTGTTCTCTGATTTATTTTATGATCCTTTTCAAAACAAGAAACAAGTCTATAGAAACCCACTGAATATGGAAGAGATGGATAACCTTCCCTCCACATGGTAGTTTTGTAATTTCGCTCACTGCTTTTTCTGTGTGCATTTTCCTCTTGAATCATGCTTTTGACATGTTTGCGATGTCTGTTGTTTACATGCTAAAAATGATCCTGGTGTTGCAACCCACTTTTTTTGTTCACCAGCAAACTTCCTCTCAGACTTGCATGGTAACACCTAGAATTACTCACTCATGAGAAATGGTGCCCAGGCTGGTGGGCAGAAGAAAACTATCTGAGGACATCCACGTTTTCCTGGCTGGTGTTGTATTGCGTAGTAAGTAGGTTGGTTAAGGACTCTCTTCAACAGCTGTAGCCTTGTCTAGGGTCATGGTGAAGGTGGGGGCCCTGGCCCCCAAGTACTAGAGGGAGAGACAAAGCCAAACTAGTGCTAGAGGTATCTCCTTGCCTTGAGTGCTGTTCAATATAGATGCTGGAGTACTTAACTATGGTATGGTCTTTCTTGGTATGCATATTATGTTTGTTTGATATTTTATATATAGATGTGCTTCATATTATGAAAAGTGTTTCAGTTTGCTAAAGTTTTGCTAGATTTTAAGTACGTGGGTTGAAATTTTCCCTAATGGGTATTTGCTTCAGCAGATTTCTTTCCTTTTATTCTTTCTTTCTCTTGAAATTCCTTTCAAAAAAGTTCTGGTTATTTTCAGTAAGCTGCTTTGAAAAGCAGCAGAAATACCCTTTTAACCCTATACAAGAAAACAAAGAAAATTTCTGGTACTTTTCTCTTTGAAGAGCTCAAGCATCCCTCTGCTTTCGAGCAAGGCATTTAGCAGAAAGGAGCTTTCTGTGCTGTGCTTTGTGAGGGCACCTCTTGCCAGCCTTGTGTTTGGCCAGTTCATGTGCCTTTGGAAAACTGCAGTTTGCACACTCAAATGTAGTTGGTAGAGAAAGCTTAGATTTCACCAGCAACGTGGCTACTGAGGAGACTGAGGCTCTCATGCGAGTTTGGTCCCAGTTACAGCTGTGGCCACAGTGGGCCAGGCTGGGAGCTCAAAAGGTTTGTTCCCATGAGGTATCAGGGAGCCCTTGCTGAGCACGGGCAGCCTGGAGAAGGAAGCTGGGACTGGATCCATTTTGGATAAGGGTTCTGGAGTAGAGAGTGGGACCAGTGTCTTCAGAGAGAAATGAGCAAAACACCGGACTGAGTGCCTCCATCTGCACCAGTAGAAGAGCTGGACCTGTGACTGGCCAGGCAAATGCATAAGGGTGAGGTGATGAAGGCATCCTAGCTGTGGATGGAAAGACTTGTAATCTTAATACAATGTTATTTTAATGAAGGTTTTTTTTTATAGGGAACATTGGGAGCATTGATAAAAATTCTTGGACTTTGTCCTGTTGACAATCAGCGCAGATGAAATCACGCCGAGTGCCAGTACCCTGCTCTTGGTCAGAGGCTTCAACATACCGAATGTCTTGTAAGAGATTGAAAAGCACTATCCTGTGCATATGTATGGAAGCAAGACGGCACTTGTGAGAGAACCGTAATGTGGCCTGTAAAATCTCATGCAAAATATACCTACCTTCAGAATTGCTTGTTTGACTAATACTCTTGAAACTAATACTTTTGGTTTGTTTTGGGTTTTAAATATTTATTTTTATTTTGCAGCTCTGCATATCATCAACATTACTTAGTTATTTGTCTCCTCTGACTCACTTTAGGATCACCTTATAAGTTAAAAAATAAATATGTGCTACCTTTTACCATGTCAAGATTTGGACATCTTCATTACAATTGTTAATACACTGTTGTACTGTCTCACTGTTGCTTAAAGTTTACAGCTAGATCTTTGCAGAAATTTGTTGCTGATTTTTTAGATTCGTATCTCAGGGACCAAAGCATTATCTTAGAAAATATTGTCCAAAATCCACATAAGTGGATTTTTTTTTCTCCAAACATTTTCAAATTTATCCTGATTTCAGTTAACACAGCTTCTGTTTTTTTTTTCCAAACTATAATAATTAGAAAAGACCATTCGTGTTCTGCTATTGATATTTCGTGTACATAAGATATTGAGGTTCATTCAGTAGCTAAAGAGCACTGGAATCAGTTCTGCTTCTATCTACTTTAATTTCTCTGAATTTGTCATCTGATTAGCTATTTAATAAGTAAATATTAAGTATTAAATGTTGGGAGCCAAACTCTTGCTACTTAGAGTAGTGTGAATCCAGTGTACTCTATCCCAGGGTGATTACTCTAGGTACAGATTGATTTAAGTCAGAAAAAATGAAATGGTAGTTGTGTACAAATATTTTGTTTGTGAGTGGTGTCTGTGTATGTGTGTGTGTGTGTGTATAAAAGTACTTTTCAGTAAAATAGTGATTTATCTTTTGCTAACTAATACTATGATTCCAAAGTATTTCTTTGATTGTGACCTTTAATATAATTTTTTTTCAATTTGCTGTTTAGCAGCTGACTTTACCATATTTCAAATAGAGCTATTTAATATAGCCCATTATAATTTTCCAACCTCATCATAATCTATTTTTCTAACAGGGTCACCTTTAACACATGATGAGATGAATGTATTTTATTAACATCTATTCTTTTTATAAGAGTGTCTGATTGAAAGCTGCAATTTATTTTTTTTTTTAATCCATAAGGTTTAAAAAAAGAATCATATACAACTTTGAAAAATTCAAAAATGGATTATTCTTGGATAAAAGTATACTCTCTTCTACCAGTTGTCTTCCGTCTTGAATAATATTTTGTAATCTTCTACTGACGAGTGACTCTCAAAGATGTCTAATCTGTCCTTAGACACGGCATATAGCTGCAGTTTGGTATAATATCTGTTTCTGCCGCAAAAGGCATTTAAAATACTTTCTACATAATTTAAATGTACTGTGTAGTTTCTTCATTTTGGGAAGAAAAAAAAAAAGCAATTCAGAGTTCCACTGCTGGGGGCTGTCTGTTAATCTTCTTCCATTGTTTTATTTACATAGATTTATGAAATCCCAACAGAATTATATTTGTTTGTGTGTACTGCCGCTACTTTGATATGAGGAGGAAGTAGTGGCTCTTCCCCTCATACACAAATTCGTCAAAATGTTTATTCAATTTCAGGCTCATTTGTTTAATCTTCTAGACAACAATAGGAATATAGAAAGCTGATCAACAGGACTTTTGTTTTGACCAAACTCTAAAAATATAGATTTTTTTTTTTTTTTTATCTGGAAGAAGGTTTATTTCTGGTCTGCTCTGACAGAAGGGTGATAGGTTCTATCTCTTAGTCTAATTAATACCTTTAATCTTTTTTAATGGTTAAACAGTCTCCCTTTGGTTGCAAGGCAGAGAAGAGATAAAGGCACATAAGGCTGGAGGTTAATCCCTGTATTTTATTTCTTAATTTCTGCTATAGGGATTCCCTTTCCATCATTTCTGTTTACTTTTAAGCACTCTTCAGATGCTGGGAGAAAGAGACAACAAAAAGTTTGATTAGGGCTATCACTCAAGATTAGGCAGACATTAAACTTTTTGGAATTTAATAAGAAATAATTGTTAGCTGAACAAATGGGCTAATCTGGTTCTACATCCATTTTTTATTATAATGTCTGAGAAGGAAACAAAAAATAATACTTTTATGTGGATGGTTTTGTTCAGCTAGTGCTCTCTGCCTTCCATTATTCCGGAACAGATTCTACATGAAATGCAGTAACACCAACAATTACAGATAAAAAATATTAGGTGGCTGGATTAGGAAAATACTGTATGCATTTTCATTGATTTCTACCAGTGGTTTAGGTCACTTCTTCATGGACAAAATCTAATGCCAATGTTATGTTAACTTAAGTATGAAATTAAAAAGGTAGAGAATATTAATGGCATTTCATTTAATATGCTCTCACCTTAGAAGTGTGAGGTGAGACTTTCATTTAAGTAAATTCTGAGGTGGTTTAAAGGACAATCTGAAAAAAAAAACCCTCGTGTAGGTAGAATCGTGGGAATTTTTACCGCTGATAGCACTGTAGGTCAGGTTTTTGCCTTGTTGCTTCTGGGGGGCGGGGGGGGAAAGGCAAAAAAAAAAAAAAAAGCATGTTGGAGATGGATACATTCTACTTTAAAGGTTGTAAGTACTATCACAGAAAGAGTTTGGTGATAAAATCACCTTTTCTTGACTTTTCCATTTAGAATTTTAATGTGTTTAAGTGAACTGTAGATGTGGGAGTATTCTGCAAATAAGATTAGAAGCTCTGATGTAACCCTTCCAAAGAGATTATAAGATTTAGGATTTGGGCTCAGACATGTACGTGTCCTTAAAAAAGACTTGAAAAAAAATGGATTTGTTGCTTTTATTTTCCTTTGTATACCAAGAAATACTGTCTTCTTTATTAAGTGATGCTTGTATACTAGAGAAGCTTGAATAAATGCCTTTCCATTTGCCATTGAACTGATATGGACTGTATTCTGAAGAGGAATTCTGTAAGTAAAAACACAAATCGAAAGACCACCAGCTAGAGATGTAGAAATTAGACAAGGGCAGATAGTACTTGTAGTTTCTATATGATTTTTTTTTTTTTTTACATTGGAAAGTTACAACAGCTTTATAAAGTCATGCTTCTTTGTACCCAACATACTTGTTCAGTGCCAGCTTACAACAAAAGCAGTGAGTGCCAATATTGCCACGGTCTCCGCAATATTAGTTTTCCACATGGCGGGGTTACAACATAGCTCAGCCGTGCTCTTGCCTGCTGAGACCCAGGTACTCCCCGTACACCCAGCAGCCACACGTTGCACAGCCACGGAGCTTCCAGCAGGCAAGCTTCCTCCCGTTCACCTCTTCCCCATCTCCCCCCAGCAAAGAGCCTTCTCAGTGATACGATGATTTTTGGTGGTGATACTTTGGGAGGCTGATATGATGTTGATCCTGTCTAGGGAGCAGCCATGCAGAACAGTCAGCAGATTAGCGGAGGTGGCTGGGAAAGAGGGAATTTTAGGTTCTCCTTGTGAATTGCTATGTGCTGCATAGATGAAGTAAGCAAACATATGTAGTAGTAGTGTTGGTACATAGGCAAAACAAGGTTTGAAAGGAAAGGTGGTGTCTTTTGGTTGACATTTTAGAAAAAAAATGCAAGTTCTGAGGCACACAAGCCCTTCTTCATGTCACATTGATAAAATATCTCTGAAAGGTTTATATTACAGAGATATAAAACTAAACACTGGATTAAAGGTTAAGATTTTAGCTGAATGTCCCATAATGTATGAAGTACTTCTACAAAGGGTTTATAAAGTTGCTATATTTTGGACCCCTCAGCTGCTTAATTTTATGTAGATGCATAATTGCTTTCCTGAAATGGATGCAAAGTGTTCAAATCTGGCATGAACAAACCCTCAAATGTCAATTATCCTTGTTCGTATGATTCACTGTGACTTAAAAAACTGAAGGAATTGTAATTAGTGGTGGCAAAAATTTTGCACTTCTTTTTTTTTGTTTACTGATAGGATCACTGCTAGATGGAGGAAAAAACTGAAAACGTTCAGGTTTTTTCCTGTTTCTGTTTTATTGATTTTCAGCTCTGCTCTAAATTATTCAAGCTGAACAGCAGTTAAACCAATGGATAGTATTTTAAAATAGAACTAGGTGAATGGGTTTTCATTCCCCTCCTCTCCAATTTCTGGAAGAAAAACTAGCATTTTAGAAGAAAAGAGCAACATGTCAAAACAGCCCACAGGTCTCCAGTGTTACAGGAGACTACGTAGTTCTGGGTTAGCCCAGATTTGTGGACGAAGGAATTATTGAGTTCCGTGTTTAAAACAAATGACATAGTAGGTGTGCTAGCACCACAGACACTGGGAGCTCTGGGACTACTGAGTCTGAGAGGATCCTGGCCTGAAAGGGACCTCAGGGGCCAGGTTTTCCCAACAGGCACCTCTGAGGGCTGTGGAAATCAGGAGTATGAGGTTTGGAACCATGTTTGGGTCTCAGGTAGCTTTGTCAATGTTGCCTGCTGAAGTGTGAGCCTTCACAAGGTCTAAAATGCCATTAAAATGAAATGGGTTTTGGGGGTTTTCTAATGTGCTCTTCTTTGTAAAGCTCCATGATGCAGCTTGTGATGAAAAAGGTGAAAAATGCCTGAGTCAAGAAGCTCGTTAATTTGTAAGGCATTATTGTATTTTCCCTTGTGCTCAATCTGCTTCCACTTGTTGTCATGTCCTGTACCTCAGCAATACAACCTCTACAGCAGGGAATGTTGGAATGAGCCACCTACTACAAGAAACACCTACTTTATTATTAGGGCAGCTAGGCACTATAGTAATACAAATAATTATCATTAAGTGGCCTTTAATGAGGGATTTAAAAGAGAAGACCATATTACCTTTATAGAGTAGTTCATTAGACATGCATGTATGTTAAAAAGTCCATTTTAATTTAGTGCTTCGTAAATAAGAGTGTCTTGTCATAGAGGAAAGAGGCAATGACTCTTTTCTTATTATCAGGAAGATATTGGCAAATACAGAGAGCAGAAGAATCATGCAATGATTTTTAACCCAACCATGTCCTCAGAATTCCCTTCCCAGATATTTTTTTAAGAATGGTTTGTTGATATTTCAAATATGTACCTGATTTCTGCCTCTCTATCTAGAATCATGCTTGTGAGCTCTTACTTGATTTCTGGAACCAATCCTTTGAAGGAAAGATTTCTTATTTTTACCTCCACAGTCTTTATAGAAATAACTTAAAAATTGAAAAGGGGACTCAAGAAATAGTCTCAGTTATGGTGATAGGCTGGAAGACCTAAAAATGTATAATTTAAGTGCAAGATGATACTGATCTACAATATTCAGAGGGTCAGCCCTTCACAAGCAATTATTTAGTGCACTAGAATTAGGTTTAATAGCCTAAAATATAGTCTGAATATATGTAAAACTTCCTGACTGGTAAGTCTATTAGTCTTTGGAATAGTTACAAGGGAAGCCAATGACTTGACAATTAAATATTACAGTGGAAAATTTGTTACAGGAAATTATTCTGTCTTGGTTTGGGAATAAACCAGGTTATCTAATAAGACTTCTGAATCTGTAGAATACCCATTCACAAGATAATTTTCTTTTACAATAAAGGAAACATCTCTTCTCCAGGCAGCTTTGGAGCAATTGTTGGCTCTCTTTTGGTGATCCTCTTGAGATCAAAGGCATCTCACATGTTACCACAACATTAACATTAGTATTTGTTCGTCTTTATAAGTTAACTGTCAATTGTACAAGAAGACCTATTAAATATCACCCACAATCACTTTATTAGGGCAATGAATTCACAGCCAATTCTGATCTAAATTTGTAAGCTAAAAATAAAATATGTTAATTAGATATGAGGAAAAGAAAAATCAACAAAATTTTTTTGTTGATTGAAACAAACATGAAGTATCTTGATGAAAGGAAGGCAGCCTGAGCAAAATTTCCATTCATAAACATACATCCACTATTTTGCTATCTTCTTTATCTACAGGGTATTTTAAAAATGAATTAGATACTGAAGCAATTAAGCCATAATGCAGTATTTTCTGAACTACTCATCGAGTAATCCCAGTCTTAAACAGATAATTGTCAATAACACAATAAACATTTATAGCCTGTGTATGCCCCTTATGAGAAGTGCTTTCCTGTTGCTATGTTGGCTTTCCAGGGAAAGTGCGCTTTGCCCAAATCCTATTGTATAAATTGTCCTTTACTATAGATGCTTTATGCATGAAAATAAACACCCAAATTTTATCCAGAAGGCACTTCTTAGTTCTGGAGAAGCACCATTTTTGTATTTTACTCATATAAACTAATTTCTGTTTTCCCCATAGATCAGATTCTACTTGAGACCTAGAAACATTGTGATCCTGTTTCATTTTTTGGAAGCATTTATTCTGAAAAATAACATACTGTAAGATAGCTCTGAGTGACACTGTTGTGCTCCCCCTGAGTCAAATTCTCTCAGATAAATCTGGTTATCAATTTTGTTATTGTGAAAGACTCAAGTTTTTGACTGCATCTATTTGTTTGTTATGGAATGTGAGCAACAATGTACAGGGAAGAAGTTTTATTAAAGGAAGAATTTAAAGTAGACATGGTTTGATAAATGCAGAAGACAGAGGTGCTTTTTTAGGAATATGACCTCAGGGATTTTCTGCCTTTTCTTCAAGCTTATAGCACCAATAATATTTTAGAAAACAAAAGACCCTTTCTCAAAGTCATCAGGCCATACCATCATTTTTCACCATTGTTTTCATCTCAGCTTCCTTTCCGAAGAAAACTTCTTTCATTATAGTACCCACTGGTGTGTGTAAGGAAGGTCACAAGGCCAGCTGTAGTTACCAACCATAACAGAGATAGAAGCAGCTATGTTTGGTCAATACCAGAACCAGAAGTTTTGTCGTCCATCTGTTCTTCCACCTCCCATCCAAACCATTTCACCAATATTCAAAATGACTAGCACAAAGAGAGATGCTCTTTCTCAAAAAGCTAATCCATCTTCAGAGTGCCAGCATAATCTCTTAAATACCAAATGTGTATTTATCCAATGTTCTGAACACAAAAAATCCCCCAGTATCTAAATTCTGAATGAATGTAGAGATCTTACAGCTATAAACAACTCATTACTAATATTACACATACTTCCTGTCCCTAAATTCTTTCTTACTCACCTTATTTCACATATACCCTGCACAGAGTGCGGCCACTGCCATGAAGGTCAAGGCATTGGAGGTTTAACTGCTCATGAAGTTCAGAAAAATACCTTCTCTTAGTTCACAGACATCTAGAAACTGTCAGTATGAGCATTTCAGATGTGAATAGACACACCAGCAAAATAAGCAGAACGGTCTCCTCTTCCACGATCACAGCCTGAACAGCTCTGGGCGTCTCAGACCATTCGCTACGTCGTGCAGATGGCATGGACAGAGCGGTTCAACCCAGGATGGAGGTGTGACATTTCTCAATGGCTGTCAGAGCACCACTGAGAGGGGACTGCAATAATCCATGTGCATGACGCTAAAGCACGGCCACGTACAGTAAAGTCCACACTGAAAGGAAAAAAATGGCCGTTATAATTGTCTAAGTACAATTCACATAGTGCAGCTTATCAGAAAGGCATTTGTGTGTCAGTGATGAGACTGCTTTTGCAGAATGTATATATTTGCTTTGTAAATTAACCAGAGAATGTGTGATTTATTTCTTTTGCTACTTCTTCATTAAGCCATAGTGTTGAATTGAATTATATTTGCTATAAAGCTTGTTCAGTAATTTATTTCCAAATGTAAGGAATGCATTTCTGTTTCATACTTTAAATGGATTAAGCCTGTTACTACAACTATAGTTGATTAGGAATGCTGTCTAAAAGTCCTAATTTAAAATGGAACTAAATGTGCTGTAACTTTAAAAGGTTTGCTACCTTTTAGGAAAAAAAAAATAAATAGTGTTTCTTTTAAATTGAAAAGCTCCTTTACCCAGAGCCTTTGTGAATATACAAAACTGGAGAAAGATGAAGGCTCTGGCTTTATTTACATGTCACTATAGTAGAAAGACAAACTCTAAATCACCATCAGTCCAGCCACAAAATATTCTCATTAGCTTTAGCAAGGAGCCAGACCTCTTCTCATGTTGTAGGGAAATCACATCAGAAGGGACTGGCTTCTCTCCCGTGCAGGAGAGGATCAAGGAGGAGGTTTTCCCTAGCAGCTGACAGCTCTACAGCTGTGCTTGTGCCTGTCAAACATCTGTCTGGAACACCCTCTTATGGCTGGGGGAATGTGTCAGCTTCATAAGGTGGTGGGCCTCCTGAGGTGCCCCAAAATGAAAAGAGACACTGGGATACCCTCTCTCTCTCAGCAAGCACACATGCTGCCCCAGCAGGTCGAGAGCAGCTGCCTACTGCTCTGGCTATAGGAGATCCTCCTTGCCTAAATATACATAATATAGGTAGAGCCTGTTTTCCAAATGCATTATTGGTGAAGTAGCCATGGCAAATGCGAGGCATTATGATTTTCTTGTTAAAAATTGGATGAGGAAGGTGACAAATGTCTGAGCTTTGTGTATAACGTGGAAACTGGAAACCAAAACAGGGGGGACTGGGACAGGGGAAGCTCCAGCTGCCTCTGCTGGGGCCACACATGTATCAGGAGGAAAAGCACTCCTGCATCCTCTTCTTGGGTCAAGCCACAAGGTGACCTCTGGTTTTTTTTGACTGTGTTCTTGGGAAAAGAAAACAAACAACCCATCACCAACAGCAATGTATTTCCATGAAACCGTCAAGATTTTCAGGTTGAGCTATCTTCAGTATTTGACTGAAAATCATTAGAGATGTTGCTTAACTTTATCAACAATACCACTGATCTGATTATCAGTATGTTTCCACTTTTAGCTAATAATTTCCAGTTGTGGAAAAAGCCATTTTTTAAAAAAAGTCTAGCACTGCTCAGGAACTACTTTGCAAAAATGAAGCACTTCAAGAGCTCACAATTTTCCACTTTCCCCAGGAGTGTTGATAAAGGCCTTTTCCTGTGAGAAAGTATTTCTGTTTGAGAAACTTCAACCTAGTTTTTAATTCCCAGCATTGTTATTGAATTGCCATATGGCCTTGGGCAAGTTACTGAACATTTTCCATATCTTGGTTTATCTATTTAGTAGAGTGCTTACACAGCACAGTGCACACGAACTAACACTTCAGAAAAAAGTCAACCTAGCCAGTGCCATACCGCTGTTCAAGTGAGTACTTCTGGGAGGAGCAGCAGAGCTGCTGCTTATCGTCCTTCTGCTTGAAGAGATAGAGAGTGAGATGTGCTTTCTGCTTCTCTTCAATTGGTATAATACACTCCCCAGGAGTGTATTTTGGAAGAAAAGGGAGAGAAATGGAGGGAAAATGAGATAGGGCCCCTCTAATTGGATACTTAATTCCTTGGCACCCTAAGTGGAAGTTGCCTTTTCTTGTCACAAATGTCGTACCGCTGGGCAGATGACCACTTTCTCGAGCCATCGTCTAATTCCTATGACTGTACTCTAAAACCATTATTGAGTGCAGATCAAGGAGCATCCTTGGTGAGCCAAGAAATTGGAATAACAAAACTCAAAGCTAGGCAGGAAGGTGAGAGATAGTTTTAAGAAAACGCAGCTTCTGAGGTAAGTCTGAGCAAAGGGAGAGAAGCAATGTCACCTACTCCTTGAGGCAACAACTGCAGGAGATGGAAATACAGGGACACACAGCCACAGACATTGCCGAAGTCATGTGTTTGGGGGCTGGGGAGAATAAAAAGAGGAAAGTGGTGACTTTGGGACTTTGGTCCTACATTGGACCCAGCTCCTCTCTGGAAACACAGGGCACTCATAGCAGTTGGTTGCTTACAACAGTGTTGGCTACCTGACTGCCAGCCTTGCTGTGGTCCGAGTCCTCATCAAATCACAGCGCAGTACATAATCGGTTTTGACTTGCAAGAAGTAAAAGAAGAAATCTCAATGAGATCTGCAGATCAAACAAGACACATAATTAACTTCGGCCTTGCTTATTCACACTGAATATCCTTATCGTCTATTCTCTCCCCATTAGGCCAAATTGCAATATTTGCCACTGTCAAAAGCAGGGCTTGAGGCGGTATAGCTCAGTATTTAGATCGTACTGTGGAAAAATGTTCGATCATATGTTATTACTACACCCTTTTTCCAATGTCCTTTGGATGGACAGTACAGGGAAAACAGTGGTTTGGCTTATGAAGTCCCAGATGAACGAATTTTAACAGTGTTTATGTCAGTCTTCCTAATATCTGTGAGGGAATATACAGCATTGCACATTTCTTACTATTCCTCCTTTGCTTGTAGGATAGATTGTTGTGTCATTCTCTCTTTTAAATGGCCTGTAGTACCAGTTCCTAATACTGGAACGAGCCACTCTACGTGGTGGCTACTCATATGCATATCAAGCAGCGAGTGCTAACTGGGACAGGCCCACAGTGAGCACCACTGCCTCGCTAGGAGGGCTGGGAAGGGGAGGCTCAGAGGAAGAGCTTAGGGGTGATTTCTGACACAAAAGAATGTGTAACCAAAGTTCATCTTTTATTTCAGAATTTAAATTCAATATGAAGACACAGTAGCATCTGCTGTACTGCCTGGTTCTACGTGTTGAGGAGCCTTTGATGAAAACAACATCCACTCTTTGCTGAAACTATAAACAAAAATCTGCCAACTTCTTTTAGACAGGAATGCTATACTGATTATGAATTCATTAAAAAAATATTTTTATTCTGATATGCCATGGGAAAATGAATTCTTTTTCTGGCCACAGAATAGTTTGTGTGTTTTAAATAATTAGGTGTGTATTTTGCTTGGTTTAAAATTTGTAATTTTGCTTAAAGACACAGTTCTTCAAGGCTGAAAAAAATTGCTTCCTTTCATTTCCAATGATTTTTTTGGAAGTGCATTAGTGAGAAATGTGTTTGAAACATACAGCGAACTTTGACATAAGAATACAGGTGTGGATAAAACCTCTGAATAGTTATTGTGCTTTTTCTTAGTAGCCCTATGGTAAAAATAAAGCCAATTTTGAAAATACAAGTGTGACATACTGCATTTGAGATACAAAGTAACCGTGTCTAATGATAGGAAGTAATGACTTTATCTTTAAGCTGTAACTTAACGTATTTCTCTTTATATACTATTAATTTTAGCACTAGCTGTTTCCAGAATGTATTAAATATTTAATATGACAATGCCCACATGATATTTATATGTAAAAGATTTAGATCTACTAATCCAAGTTCACATAAAGCTGTTATCCAGAGCTACAGCTTTCTAATTTATGTACATACATGCACACCTATATGTACAAACAGGCAACAGTTTTTTATATGGAGAGATAGCTCTCAGATGTGCAAACCAGTAAAATATTCCACACTATTGTTGCAAAAAAAGGAATTTAATAGTCAACTATTGTATGGAATATAAAACCATACTTTTATTAGAACTGAACTGAGTCTTCTGAAATAAAATAGTTGAGCTGTGGGAAATGAATCTAGGCAGTGGGCTAAAAATTGCAGGTATTTACTCTTTTACTTCTCCAGTGTTTAGTCAGGTACACTATCACCAAAGACAAATATTAATAAAACCAGAAAACCTCACAAAGATTTCCCATAAAGAACACTTGCAAGAGGATAGCTGTCTTAATCTTGCTTATTTTCAGAAATCTTTGCTAATAGTTTTAGAAGCATTTTGCCAAGGGGGCTTACAACTGCTGTGGACCTTCCAACAGGGACCACACCTTTGGAGATACAGATTTATCTTTAGAATGTCAAGGGCCTTCAAAATGTGCCCAATTAATAACAGCCTGCAGGGTCCAACCTCCATGGTATGATTTTTGCCACACTTTGTGTTCCCAGTCCTTCTGCTCCACCAGCCCAGGAGAAGGCAACTTCAGCTGGGGACAGCCT
This sequence comes from Aramus guarauna, assembly GCA_013400195.1. NCBI lineage: Eukaryota > Metazoa > Chordata > Aves > Gruiformes > Aramidae > Aramus > Aramus guarauna. Next base: position 340,932 of record VXBL01000142.1, on the reverse strand, counting down.
GTGGGGAAAAGGGCCAAGGGACAACATATGTCTGGAGCCTAGGGCTTCTTGCTAGTTCAGGCGAGGAAAGGGTTGGGGAAACTGTGAGTAAAGACACCATTATGCTCTATTAAAGCTCCTCATGTTCACTAGTAGTGTATTTAAACTGCAAGACCTCAGAGCACTTTCCAATTTGTGAGTCCAAATCCTGTGTCCAAATGCATGTTAGAGCACGATCCAGGAATGAACAGGTCATCTTGCTGTCTTACCCCAAATCCTGGTTTCCGTGGGAAGCAATACAGACACAAGGACCAGACGAAACCTGGTCATGTTTTTGAGTATGGGCCTGGACTGGTCAATGGATCATACCTGGGAGGTGTGCAGAGGGGCACATCTACCTTAGGAAGATGTATCCAAACCTACTGTTGGAATATCTAAGAGGATCTACGTACTGTTATGAGCCAGGGCTTATGCAACAGTGTCTAGCAAGGCTGGCTTTAGGAATAGGCAAGTGGGCAGCAAAATGTCTCTGCTGCCAGACTCCTGGACAGACAGGTTCACTTTTGCTCCTATTCCTGCTGTGGAGGAAGGTATCTAAATACATGGAGCGGTGGCTGCTGCACATGAGGGAAATCCACTTCTGCCCCTTGATCCTCCTCCATTCTTTTCTGGTGGCCATTCATTATAGCGGGGTGGGGTGGGGTGGGTGGGAATTCAGTTTGGTTCCACTTACAGTAATGGAGCAAGCTGCAAATATGTCCTGTAATGCTGGTAGGGTTCATCCAGCAAAGCTTTTTTGCCCTGATAATTGATCTGCCTTATCAGTATTTGCATAAAACTTTGGTTTAGTTCTGTTTCATTTGTATTAGTTGAAAAGGCAAAAGGAGATCATAGAAAAGAAAAGAAAAGCCATTAAAAAAAAGAGTGCAATTTAAGGGAGGGATGGGTGAGAGATGTGAAAACTGAAGGTTGTGTTAAGAATATTCCTCTGTCTAAGGTAGAATTGGTTGGTTTTTTAGCTCTCATTAATGGCTTCTCATAGTGAGTTCTCAGCTTTGGACAATAGGGAGAGCACTGAACTGGCTCATTTTGGGGAAAGCTCCTTCTCTCTATGCACTTCAGTTTCTTAATAGGTAAAATGAGGGGACTTATATTCTTCAGGCACTCTTTAAATTGTGCTGGTGCAAGAAATAAGCAAGCTATTAGTACTGGAAAGTTAAAGGTTTCCCGTTGTTCATCATCACTCATCACTCATTTCCTCATTCCTCTTTCATCAAGTAGCACTCATCATTCTCACATGACAGCAGTCAGCCTCTTTTGCTGTTTATCGTGCCATCTACATGCATTTAAGTAGTAGTAAATACTGAAATTAAATACAGTGTATTAAAATAGCTACTGCTTGTTGCATACCTAATGGAGGCTCAGTTGCGGCACCTAGCAGAAGAGGAAAGGTGATGAGACAGGAGGTACTGGCATCATTTTAACGTGAGGAGGGTGCTCTGATACTACAGCAGTGGCCACTGTGTACACAGGCTGGTTGTGTCCAGACAGAAGGTACAGAGGAGCACTCACTGGAAGAGAATGAACATGCTAAGTACAATAAATCACTTTGTTCTATTGTACACAGAAATGTGTACTGCTAGAAGTCCAGCGCTATACAAACTTTTAACAGTCTAACACTATATAAAAATATGAGACCAGAATTAGTCCTTAGTGAAATGATAGGAAATTCCACTAAAATCATGAGGTTGCCAGAAGGTGAAGGTGGAATTTTTCCTGAAGATTAAATGCATGTATATGTTTTTAAATGTTCTTATTATTCTCTATATAGATCTGCTTCAGCAAGGAAAGCTAGAAGAGAGGTAGAAGGAAACAAGGTCACAACTTTCCTAAACACTGCAAGCTGTTCCAAATCAACTAACCATGCAGTGGTCCTCAGGGATTATCTAGAGTTTAGTCTCTTAGCAGACTAGTTAAAAATGTGTGTGTGTGTGCACGTGTATATGTATATAGAAATGCTTCTTCTAAGAATGTAAGGTCATTGTGGATAGTCTTTTACTGTATCTTCCACCAAGCTACTAGGTCAATGCTTTCCTATACAAGTGACAAAATACATTTTGCACTACTTTTTCCATCAAGAACAGACGTCTGGCCTTACATGGATGATGCTCATCAGTACCCATGTTTGTGTTTAATTTACAAGGAATTCAATGTTAACCTCTCTTGTTTAAGACACATAGAACAACTCACCACCTCAATATTTTATCTGACTTGCTCCTTAATGTGCTGAAAGGTCCAGTTCCAGAAAGTTGCTTTAACAACAGTATTAACAGAATTAAAATATCAGAAATAAAAATAGAAATCCATTCAATTTCTTATGAGGGGGAAGATGGCAAAGGTATATGTCACACAGCATGGCAACAAGACTTAGTTCAGAGCTGGGTTATTTTATTAATTTTATATTCATCTCATGCAAAAGGTATTTAAATATAATGCATCAGATGACAAGGGTTTTTTTTGCTGAAGTCAAAGGAAGAATCAGAGCAGAATCTAGATTCTTCTTTGTATAGTTAGGACAAGGGATTTAGTACTGATCTCCAAAAAGGGTATTTTTTCAGGTGCTTAAGCCCATTATTTAGTGCACATCCACAAAACCCACCTTTGTTTTTGCCAGTACTTCTGTGTCAAGCAACCTTCATGTTGCCACAGAGAATGAACTACTTAGAGTAGCTTTCCCTAAGGTCTGAGTCAGTTTTCTCAGATTTACTCTTGCTGTGCTGGACTGTGTTTGAGAGGTGCAGAGGTCAAATGGAGTCTGCATCAAAGGTGCAGAAAGCCAGAAATGTTGTAGCTGTGTCCCTGTTCCCCATCCCAAAAGACCATCACTGGGAAAGTACTTCAGGAACATGACAGATCCATGTGCAAGACCTTGCTTTCAAAGAAGTAGAAGAGGGATCCCAAGCCCACAGTTTCTTCTGTTGAAATTTGCTCTAACTTGCTGGGTCTTGATGTTTCACTGTAAGCCTTTTTCTCTCTAGCTTTTCGGCAATGGAAAAATGAATAAAATACTTACCTTCAGAAGAACATGCACTGCGACAGACCCTGCACAGAGAAGAGGAATTACCTATTTGAGTAGAGGTAGGTGCCCAAGCATCCCTCTGTATGATGTCTTCTAGTTCTTGCCACCCCAAGAGAGTTCTCACTGCACTGTTTTCCCCAAGATGTTTAACCTTCCCTCTGCTCTAAACGGGAGCAGAAGCTCCTACTTTGGGGTTGAAGACTTCAGGGGATCACTGAATGTTTTGAGAATCTGAGCTTTTTTTTTTTTTTTTCCCTGAGGATTTCGGTGTCTCAGGCTGTTTCAAAAGGCTGTGAGGCCCTAAATCACCCAGACAATTTTAACAATATTACCTAGAATCACTACAAACAGGCTTTGGTTTGCAAACACATCTGAGGTAAGTGACTGTGCATTTGAATAGCCCCATTGAATTCAACAGGACTGTTGACATGCATCAGGTTAATGCATATGTGCTTGCTGACCCAGACCTAAGCAAAGATATTCTACCAAGATTTTGTCTTCTTAAAACAATGGCTGCACTACAGACTAGCATTCAGACATTTCCATTTTGCTTTTGTAAAAATCCATTGTCACTTTGTTGTTTCTCAGTCAACAAAGCTTCCTCTGTTATTGTCCACAGCTGGCATGTTTTTTACTATCTTATTTTTCCCTTGATGTTTATAATTCATTGATATTATATAAATTTGTGAGGTAATAAGATTTAAAAAATAACTAGAATTAAATTGCAGTGTTGTTCTGGGATATTACCATGGTTGTTGACTCAGCAAAAGGCTGGATTCCCCAGTGCCATTCTAGAATTTGTGTTAGGAGAGCATTTATGGCTATATATAGGTCTTTTCCTGGAACCATATGAAATATGAAAACACACAAAGAAGTATATAAATAGAAAATAGAAAAATATGTGAAATAAAGACTAATCTGTAGATGCTTATCTTGCCATACTGTACCATTTTTCTGAGCTTATGATGATTTCTTAGTAGAAATGAGAAGAAACAGCTATTTCTTATATCAGAATGCTTTTTTTTTGATACAGAGAATACAAGTTGTAAAATAGTTTCCACTAGTGGGATCGAGCAGTATTCTTTGTTTGTCCTAGTAACTAGGAAGAGATGTAGTATTTAGCTCTGGTTAAACCTACTTTTCCTAAAGAATGACTGAATTGGTTGCTCCGTCTTACACTGCAGAATTATTTTGCTTTATGCTTTAGGGATGGACACAAAGGGTGGCACAGTCCAAAGGCAGAACTGGCCTCTAGTGACACTACAGATATGAAACTGAATATCCTCAGCTTGCACAGTAGAGTATTTCTAATGTTTATATTTCTGAATGAGTTTATTGAAAACATAAATAAAAGAAAGGTGAGTCTCACCTTCAATTTCTTCAGGATGGATAGGGCAGAGTGCAGACATGTTTAATTTTATGAAGTGAAATAGGAAGCCAGAGGTTTGTGTCTGTTTATTTCAGGTGATTGGTAACTTCTAAAAGCAGTTTTCATAAGTTGTAATGAAAGAAAAAAATATTATAATTACCATTGGAGGAATTTTTTTTTTGGTTCTCATTACAGAATATCACTTAGAAGTGTTATGATTGAAAACATAGAGGCTATTTCAGGGTAGCCTTCCATTTCCACATCTCAGGGAAATTTGATTTAGAAAGCTCATGTTCATAGAGTAACCTGAGTTAGAAGGGACCCACAAGGATCATGGTGCACATTTATTTCCTGTCTGTTGAGGGGGGAATGCGGCTGGGTGTCTTGAGTGTGATGAATGTTTTGGGAAGAGCTACACTCAAAGACTATTTCAGAACAAGGTGAGAATTTGGTCATTCTTGTCATGCAAGGGGACTCCCTGTCCTCACAGCTCAGTTTCTGTGAAAGTTTTATTGCTGGAAGCATGAGCCTTTTGCACCGGTTAGCTGTTGTTGCAAAAGGTGTCTGTCATGAGAGATGATGGTCACGGGAAGAGGGCTGTGAGTAGCAGGACAGAAACCTCAGTCCTAACTCTACATGGCGAAGAGCATGGTTAGTTCATTGAGTTGACAGGTACATAAAGTTCTAGATGGAGTTTTTTATACTGAATAGTTTGATTCATAGATGTAATAAGGTATGATAATCAAAACTAGAATTAAAAACACAAAAGCAAAACTTGATTGGACACTCACAAGTTAACGCTGTCGTTCTACTTCTCTCTTGGTCCTGCACACATCCTGCAGCAAAATCTGAAAGACCTCAAGCTGCCAAATAGATTAACAGAGAGACAGGTAACTTTCATCAAAGGAAAGGTTATAAAAGAAGGAAGTTATTCAAATAAATGTCTCACTTCGTGCCAAAGTTCGGGTTTAGCCTATTGTTCATTTGGAATATGGATGATGCTCTGAGGTGGTCAGAGATGTCTGTATTACAAGACGTCCCTCTGAGCAGCCCTGACCGCTTAGTCCTGGCCACTTCTCTCAATGACTGTTGAAGTATGCAACTGAGGGGACCAAGTCTTACAGGACAGTGTGGGTGAAGGCTTTAGCAAAGACAGTATGCAAACATAAAATATTAATCTTTGACATTTGTGCCATGATGAAGCTCATCTCAGAGCTGAGAAAATGGATATTTGTGGAGAAACAAGCACTTGTGTCCTTGCATGGCGCCTTGCTGCAGGGAGATGGGCATGGATACAGAGCTCCTGCCTTAGGAGCAGAAAAAGCCACCATGAAAAAACCACCATGCTGAAACCTGCCAAAGGTGCTGAGGGCTGAGGCAGCTGACAGAGAAATTTGATGAATAAGGTATTGTGCAGCTAAATACATCAGTGGACCATGAGGTACTTGGACACCCTGACAATGAAGACTGCCTAAGCACTCCAGCTAAATAGATAGACACAATCTGATAGTTTGCAGGGTCTGGTGGAAATTACTTCACAGCCTGTCTGTGAAATTCAGGAATGTAGGATTTTGTTGCAAATCAGGTCTGGTTTAATTTAATGAACTAGTATTAACAAGCTTCACGTTCCTCATCTTTCACTGTCTCTCAGCTGTGTAGTATTCATTAAAAGGAATATATGCAAATTTTAGCAACATAAACAGAATTTAAAATAAGGAATAACACAACAAACCCTCAAGAAAGCTTCTGGTTTTCCTTCAGGATGAGTTGACTGTTTGCTATTTCCTATCCTCTAGTTTGTCCTTTAAAATGCTGCCATAAGAAAGAAAAGGCCACATTTTCACCACTCCAAGGGCACCGGGAAGAACTTTCCTAGCGTTATCCCATAAAACAGACCTTGGCAAGTGGATCAAATCCTGCCTCCACTGGGGTCAGAAGGAGCTTTGCCTGAAGGGCAAGGCTGCCCTCCCTGTCTGAAGCCAAATCTTTTCTTATACATCAAGAACTCTTCATTGTAAAATAGAAGAGCAGATGCCATCCCCTTTCGTTGCTTCTCCAGGCAAAGTGTAAACCTCAGTGCACTCAGCAGTAAATTCCTTTAAACGTTTACGTGAGCTGAAATTGCTTCATCTGTCGACCTTTGCTCAACATGCAGCACTTTATCCAACCAGAGTTGCACATATCAGACGGGCAGCACAGGTGGAGTGTCTGTGTCGTACGCCTGAGTTTTGTCTTTTTTTCTGCATGGTGCTCTGTTTCTTCTTTCTTCCCTTTTTACCTGGTCAGTTGAGTCTCATCCACTGTCTCTTCCATGTCTCTCTTAGAGCTGTTACAGTAATGGATGCCCTTCTGATGAGATAATGGTAGTTCCATTGCATTTGCTTTCCTTTTTGTTGGATTTATGATTTAAGAGTTTATGTACTAATCCCCCTGCAGTTACCTACCCTAATCACAAACTGTTGCCTTTGGATAGCCATAATAACAACTGGGGGAAAAATACCTTCTATATTCCAAGTCCGAAGATAGCAAGATTTGTGGAGAATTTAACAGTGAAAACAATGCTTGTGGAAGATGCCACGCTTGCAGCTGCGGAGGCAGTAGTCCCCTGATGGCATGGCAGAAGCCCAGGACCACCAACCTCAAAGCACAATTACTCTTTTGGCAAGCTGCCATAAATGAACTTGTAGTTGTGACCTTAAGGACCGAAAGGTCTACAGCCCTCTATGTTTTAGGACCTAGTCCAAATGAGCTCTGACCTCTTCCTGGACAGAGGGGAGTCAGCAACATCTTGCTGAGACCAAAAGCAGAATGTTTGAATACATGTGTAGAAGTTCAAAATGAAATGTACCAAGTTTATAGATAGCTAAAATGATGCATTGGCCTTACTTTTTCTCAATTAAAAATATTGGCTGTTTTAAATCTTTTATTTTGTGATTTGTTCAGAAAAAAATGAATTCATTATTGCATTTCATTAAATGGTAGATTGTACATCGTTTTATTTTACCAAATGAGAATTGCAGCAAAGTAGAAATTTAAGCTTAAAACCCATTCTTGTTGTTTAGGTGTATAATTCTTTCTCCTGCTTTGCATGCCTGGAACTAATGTGGCATTAAGTGTATTCTAATTTTAAAGAATTTAATACATGCATAATCTGCTTTACAAGCAGAGATTAGATTTTTTCATATTAAAATAAATTGGGACAACTGAGAAGCATAACTTAGGGCATATTCATTTGAGCAAAATAGGCAAAATCTTTCATTTTTTTAATGTTCTTTTTAAAGCATTGATATACTATATTTTAAAGAGTATTGTGTGAAGCTTTCATTGAAAAGGACTCATGATCTGTGATTTGAAAAGAAAAAAATAAGGCAATACAATTGAACCTATGGGTAAACTTGTATTTATTGTATGCATTAGTGGTTTCAATATTTTTAAACACAAAACCAGGTGCTTATAAACAGTTCAGAACACCTGACTTATTGCAGAATTACTTGCTAAAAACAAGAACAAACTCTCAGCTTTGGGAGATTTTCAGAAATATTCAGCAACTTAAGGTGCCTTCATTCTGGGTTTGGGTTTGCAGCTGGATCTGACTCCCAGCAAGAGTAAGCACTTACCTCTGAAAATACGTTCCCTCAGAAAATTGCAACAAGTTCAGCATCCAAAAAATGGGGACTGGAGGAGGTAGTGGTGCATCACAAGGCATTTTAAAAAATGCTCCACAGCCTCCACTGTCCCCAACATATCCTTTTGTTCTCTCTCTCAGTAACAGAAGTCAGTATTAAAGCTTACGGGCAGAAAATGATTTTTCAGACATCAGAATTGACCTGTTCTTTTGTTGCAAAGCGTGGATAAGTCCTACCAGACTCCATTTAAAGCTTTAAATAGGGAGCTGGCATACACTGGGACTTCTTTCTGAACGTCACAAAATTTTTGTCAAAATAAAAACTGTGCTCCTTTCTATGAATAATTTTGAACTATTTGGTCTTCAGTGTTTGAGAGAGTCTCAGGTTACTACTAAAAGGACTTTCAATCAGTGTGTGAGCCTTTTACAGTGTATACCGTTTTATTTGTGCCATATCTCTTTTATCAAATTAACACATAAAAAGCTGTCATAACAATTTCACATACTATTCACCTAAGTGACCTTCTGTAGAGTAGATCTCAGCCAAGGAATAATATTACGGGCCTAATCCTGTTTCCACGGATGTCCTTTACAGACGTTCAAGTAAATACACTTGTTTCTGTCTCTCACAAGTCATAAGCAAGAACCTGACCCTATTCTCCCTCACACACACGCACATACACACATGTACCTTAAGATGCATCTACATGAAATTGCAAGTGTTTATGCCTCAGCGAAGGCACAAACAGGACACTACCTGTCCTAATTTTCTTCCCTATGAAAAGGCTATAAAGTTCATAGAAGATTCATTATGGAAACAGCCTCAACTGCATTTCCTTCCCCGCTCTTTGATTGCTTTGGTGGCGTACACTTGTAACACCACCTTGTTTGGGCCTAATATGGGAGAATTTTGGATGCAAAGCAGGTTTCATAGCATGTCTTCCTCTTAGGAATCCTGGTCCCATTCCTCTTTTTTTCCTACCATTTCACAAAGAAAAGGCTTTTCCTTTTTGTCTATCTATTAAGAAAGTCACATTGCCAGGCAGACAATGCCCTAGATCTGGTTCTCTCCAGTTTGGGCACAACAGGATCTGCAGTGTGATGGCAGGACGTGGTAGCAGGTGGAGGCAGCACCTGAGCCATGTGCCCAGTGCTTCAGGGTGCCTTGCAGCCCTCCTCCTGCCCGAGGGAGCCCCAACCTGACCCCCACAAGGCAACTGAGAGCACCCACCAGATATTCACAGATTTGTAGGGGTTGGAAGGGACTTCTGGAGATCATCTAGTCCAACCCCCCTGCTGAAACAGGATCACCTAGAGCAGGTTGCACAGGATCTCATCCAGGCAGGTTTTGAATACCTCCAGAGAAGGAGGCTCCACAACCTCTTTGGGCAGCCTGTGCCAGTGCTTGGTCACCCTCAAAGTTAAGAAGTTTTTCCTCATGTTCAGATGGAACTTCCTGTGTTCCAGTTTGTGCCTGTTATCCCTTGTCCTGCCACTGGGCACCATTGAAAAGAGTCTGGCCCTATCCTTTAGATATTTATAAGCACTAATAAGATCCCCTCTCAGTCTTCTCTTCTCCAGGCTAAACAGACCCAGTTCTCTCACCCTTTCCTCATAAGAGAGATGCTCCAGTCCCGTCATCATCTTTGTAGCCCTCCCATGGACTCTCTCCAGTCTTTCTTGAACTGGAGAGCCCAGAACTGGACACAGTACTACAGATGTGGCTTCACCAGGGCAGAGTAGAAAGGGAGGATAACCTCTCTCGACCTGTTGGCCATGCTTTTCTTAATGCACTCCAGGACACCATTAGCCTTCTTGGCCACGAGGGCACATTGCTGGCTCATGCTTAATTTGTTGTCCACCAGGACGCC
>VXBL01000142.1:272137-322900 GCA_013400195.1 Aramus guarauna | reverse complement strand
AAAAAAAAAAAAAAGTCTTTCCTCCATTTTGTTTCAGCCCGGTAATCAAGCAATTAGCCCACAAAATGGAGGTACTCCACTCCGCTTCTCATCCTGCATCTTACTTCGGGTGGGCTTTACCTGCGTGCAAGCAGCAGGCAGAGCACTTTGCTGCCGAGCCTGTGAAATCGTCCCCTGAAGAGCGTTCCCACGATGGCCCGTAAGTGGCCACCGCTTAGGGGGACCCTGGGAGGAGGGAGACCTTCCCGGTGGGATCACTGGAGAATTACGTACGGCACGTGCGCTACCTGCAAATTCTGCCCTGGCTACGTGGGAAAGCGTGTGGCTGCGCTCCTTCTCCAGCTGTACTCACTGCCTAATTTTATAACGACCTGAGAACGTGCAGTGAGCCAAACTTTAAACGGTGGGAACGTCGTTGCTTTTCACCTCATCTTTTCTTTCAAAAAGGGAAGAAAAGAAGAAACCAAACCAAACCAAACCAACAACACCATTTGTTTTATGTTACAGCTTTCCACAGACAATTCACAACATGTCTAGCAAGGAATCAGACCAGAAATACTGTCTCACTCCTATCATATATATAATACAGCTTTTGAATACTGGAAAATCTGTCATCCGTTAAGTGCAGCTCAGGTCTTCTGTGTGAAAAGCACAAGCCTTTTTTTTCTTTTTTCTTTTTTTTTTTTTTTTTAATGCAGTGCTGCCTTGTCTGCACTTTTTTGAAATTGCATATTTATCAGGTTATGAATTATTTATGAGTGGGGAAGGGAGGGGGAGGGCTGGAAGGGGAAGGAAGAGTGAGAAAACATATGCTTGGGCAGAGGAATACCTTAAATGAATCCACTACCAGGTCTTTTGAAGGATTACTTGTAATTACTTTTTTGTTTTGTTTTGTTTTGTTTCTCTTGTGTTTCTCTTGGTCACCTGCTATTCCTATTGTGTTGTCAGTTGGGTTTATTCGGCTTTTAGGGAGCACGAAGGGATTGGGGGGTAGTGCTTGTTACGAGTTGGAAGATTTTGCCGCGGAAATGAATTGAGCATTTCTTTGACTTCTAAAGTACAGGGTGTTTAATAAATATTAATCCTTCAACTGTCAGACTGAATTATTGTCAAAAAGAGGCTGACAGATTAAGGATTAATGACATGTTTCATAAATTAAAAATGAACTATCAGCAGAATGTCCAAAGTAGGGATCAAGAACGGACCTGATTTGCACCTTAGGCCAGTTGAACATCCCGTTTATGTCAGACCTGAGCTCAGACTTATGCACAAAACAAAAACACCCCTCCCTCCCGCAAACACACCTTCTGCTCTTCATGCACCAGGATCTGACATCCAAAGCCTTTCTTCTTTAGGATCTGCGTGTACCGAAATAGCAAGGTTGTCTCAGACACCAGATAATTTGATTAGACAGAGTCAGATCCGTAGTCTTTTTTTGCAGTTTTGTTAGGGGAAAATTGGGGGAGGCGGAGTAATTTCTGTTCAAACATCTCGATGTTGTATTTTCCCACTATGAAAAATACGACATCACAGAAAGCTGAAGACGTGGCATTATAATGGTAAATTGGAAAAATTGTAGCTGCCTCTCCAAAATACACACAGAATTTCCAATATAAATTATGTATTAAAGGAAATATGTTTGCATGAAACAAGTAGCAGTAATTTAATATAAGGTGACAGGATTTTTAGGAGAGGCTAATGTGTGTCAAAAAATATCGTGTATAGTCTTTAATCAAACTCATGATCCTCAGCTGAATGATTGCTTGTAAAGCTGATTTTACTGTATTTTCTAATTCATTAAAAGCAAATATCTCTCTCCCTCCCCCCCCCCCCCCCCCCCTTTTTTTTTCCTTTTGTGTTTATTAGGGCAAAATGAAGTTGAATTTGTGTAAGATCAGATCTTTTTGGGGCGGTTGAATCAAAGAAGCAGTCATCTGGGGTGCCATTCTTTCTCTCAGCACAGAGGTACACAATATGAAACTGGGCTACCAGAGTGTATAAAAATGTTTAGCTTAATCACTCCCTAATGACAGCGACTTATGTCCTTAGTGCAGTCGATTTGTTTCCTGGGTTTTAAAAGTAGATTATTTCCATGGTGCAGGCTTAGTGTAAGCTGTTGAGAAACCACAAGCACTGCACTTCAGCCTGAGTTTGGGACGTTCGCCAAGGGTAATCTGATTAAAAGGGCATTTTTTACAACATTGTGGTGCTTTGAAAATTCTGTGCAGCCAGATAGAGTAGGGCCAAAAAAAAATTGCTTTTTCAAAGCTAACAGTTTTGCCTGAGCAGAATTAAAAGCGTGATAAGCAGCATCACTGGAATGATTCTCTTCGACAGTCTTGCAACTGGATAAACAAAGCATCCTTAGTAACACATCTGTTACAGACCCACAAGCAAATTCACGATCTATTTAGTGCAAGGTTTTTGTTTGTTTGTTCTGCCTTTAATCACGTTTGCTTGCTGCATAGGTGTGAGGTTCTGAGGCCTTGCTTTATCTATAAGAATGAAAACGTTTTCCTTTTTCTACAGTAGCTTTTCTCTTCCATGACGTGACATTTATAAACGTTCTGCTATGAAAATGGTTATTTGTGATGTGCTCTAAGAACCAACGTTGGGTACCATATTCCTGAGAACTTTAGCAGCTGTATGTTGTTAAAAGATAATTATCCTATCTCGAATCTTGGATTTCTTATAAGAGATAGAATGTAATACTAATTAAATATGTCATGTTTGCACACATCAGAACATACTCAAAAAGAACTGTTCTTGGATCATTTGCCTCATTGAACTACTTTCATATTCTTCTGCAGCACCTAAATAAGGGAGAAATGATAACAGATTTCCCTGCCCTTCTTCACAGCCCTGTATTTCTCTGAATGGCAAGTTCATGCTGGTCTCCACACATGCTGATAGTACAGGACTGCTTACAGCAAGACATTTGTATACACAATATACTTCAAAGTCACCGGGTTCAGTGAGACTATAGAGCAGATCACACTGGCACTAGGTTCTAGTATGACAGGCAAAATGAAATTTGTTTTCTACAAAACAGGCTATTTTAGTTTGCTTAATAAATATTGAATGACAAGGCATGGTTTCTTATCTTCTGCTACATCACATGGCTCTCTGGAAGGGGAAAAATGTATAATGAATTAAACTGAATTAAATTTTGCAACTCTCTTGTCTTAATTGTAGCTGCTGACTTGTAAGCAAAGCAAGAGTGCGATGCATCATAAACTACATTTTTTTCCCCAAAGAGGCCTCAGTGGTAGAATTACAATTATATTTCCTTCAAAATGGAGTTTTATATTTTGTTTATCTTTTTCTACATAGGTCAGAACATCTGTGTCTTCCTCTGTGCATGTGCAAAAGCATGTTTTCCCTGTCTCCAGGAGTACCTTGTCATTTTTCTACCTATCGGTGTTTTAAAACTGACGACCTTATAACTACACGAGCCTTTTAGATGTATCACTCACAGTGTTAGCTGCAATGTGAGGTATAGGCAACACTGCATTTATTCTAACTTTGTTGTAGTTATTGATATACAGATCCCACGTCCACTCATCCCCACATTCATACCTACATGTATGAAAACATGTAATGATACAAAAGACATTGCTTTCAGCGACGATTTTCGTGACATTCAGTGTTTCTTGCTGCACCCTTCTTGTGTGTGTATGTTTGTGAGATAAAAACGCACGTAACCCGATTTTAAATCTGGTGGATGGGGAGCCACAGAGCAATTCAGCAGCAACGTTTCCAGCGTGAGGCTGCGTGTCCCAGAGCCCCGGTGGGCTGCGAATAGCTTTGTCAGGGCAGCTCGGCTCGGGAGCCTTTGATGCAGTGCTAAGTTCAGTTTAGAGTATTTACTGATACGTGTCTTCAGCAACTGTCAAAACTGCTTGGAGCTATGAGATTCAGNAGGGGGGAAGCAATTTTACTGGAAGAAAGACTGAATGAAGGTGTCTTTGTGTCACACTTTATTTGCTGTGTTGTTACCACTGTTCCTCAGATATGGAAACAGAGCGCAGGCTGAATTAATTGAGAAACATCTGTTTACTATCACTGTTTACCCTGGATAGGTCATCACAGCCCTGCTTTCTGGCATGCTGAACGTTGCCAAGCATTTTTTTTTTTTTAATCTTCGAATTCAACGTATAGCTTTATTTAAAATTTTCCTTTTAAGATTGAATTTTCTGCTTCTTAAAATGAGATATTCATGCCAGAAAGATGACCTGCTGTTCTCAGGGAGAGAAGGGGAAACCATTAGAAAAGAAGAAGATTTCTTGATAATCAAGGACACCTGTGATTCTGTGTTGCTGTCGAGAGCACAAAGACCTATAGATCTGCTCTTTCTTCCAGAGTAAAATGTCTGTGATCCATAAGAAGCTCCAATCCTTCCTTTTTCTCACCCCAAAGAGAAAAAGGGAAAGAAAGAAAATTATGCGCCATCAGATCAGCTGCTCTCTGTTCCTTCTTTAAAAAGCTGAGGATGTTGCTATTTAACATAAAACCTTGTGACCTTACTACCGCGGCTGCTTTGAAACACCAAGCTATTTAATAATGCAAATTGCAAACAGAGGGAAAACATCAGAAGAACCTGTCTGGAAATTAGTGTGTTTGACTGAAAATTAGCTAGCTTAATCGAACTTGCAGGAAGTGGATTTTCTATTCAGAAACCTGGCTTAGAGCTTTTGTCCGTCGGGGTTGTTCTGAAAGTGTACGGGACCTTTGGGAGCGCAAGAATTAAGGCTCCGTGTTAACATCCAAAGTATTGTGCTTGTGTTTGATTTGCTTATATTTTAGACTGAAATCCCTCGACATGAGAATCATATGTTATGCAATAATAAGCCTTTGTTCAGAGAGACCAAGCGACTGCCGTGGGTTCAGGTCCCTACTTTCTTAGAGCAACAAAACGATGATGTTGTGTCGGTGTCACTAAGGCCAGTGTGTGTGCAGGGACGATGCTTATCCATTCATCCAAGCATGGAGGGGGACCCTCCACAAGCAGACGTCTTTCTTTTTGCGAGGAAGAAAGACCTCAGCTGCCCATGTCACACTCCTCTATAGCACCGGGATTTGCATTGAGAGGAGCTCTGCGAGCAGGGTGATTAAGATGAAGGAGCGGGAAGGCCAAGCATCTGCGGGCAGAAGCAAAGTGCCTCTGTCAGCGTGTGCCCGTCCTCGCAACTCTGCAAAAGCATCTTGGCCAGAGGATTCTCAGTCTACTGTTTTGGAGACCTCATTGCCAGGTCTTTTCAGGGACAGAGTCGATATAGTCCATTACCTTCTGCAAGAAAGAGGAAACTGAAGCCACTGCTCCGGATCTTCCTGGCAAATGCATATTTTTCTGAATGCATGCATACCTCTCGTTTACCACCAGCACACATTCTGTTAGGGAATTAAAGGCAGAACAAAGTAGATAAACCGTGTCCCGAGTTTGGTTCAACTGAAAAGCTCTGAGTGTGTCATGTGGACAAAAAAGGACTGTTTTAAATATGTGCTTCAGTAAGTCTGTCTCCCATGTCTACATCAGTTGTGAATGCTTGACTGTAATTTATTTGGATGAATTTGTGTTGCTGTCCTGGCATTAAGAATGGGGCACTTCAGTATGCTGCCACTGGAAAAATAATTTGCCTAATTAAAGGGTATGTTTTGAGCTTGCAAAGCTCACAGCTAAGGACCAAGGAAAAATGGTTAACTAATGAAAAGATGTAAGGAAAGATTCATGCAGAAATTGTTCAAAACATTGAAATGGGAGTGCTTGAAATTAGGACTGAAAATTACCTTAAAACATAAACATCTGAAGATTCTGACTTCTGTTTTCCATCATATCAACAGGATTTCTGGGCAGCCACAGTCTGAAAATCAAGTTAGTTTTGTTAGGTACACATATGTGGATTTAGTAGCCTAGATTTCAGCACCTGAGTTTAGATCTTTAGTTTAATGGCAAGTTCTCAATGAAGCTAATGAGAGCTTTGTCTGAGTAAGGTTAGGTGAAAATTAGTGTTCTGGTAGTTTGTCTTTTGAAGATAGGTAGTTTTAGAAGTGTAGAGAGATTTTCTAAATCTTATAGGAAATTGCTGCAAGATAAAAGACTGAATAGTGTATTTGTGGAAGTTGATTACATTGGATAATATTTTATACCGGAGGTATTTTCATTAATCTCTCCATTTCACTTGGTCCAGAGATTTGTGCTGTTGTATCACGGAAGTGCCATTGATTTTCAAGTGATATAGCAATATTTTATTCCTATTTTCATTTGATTCAGGCACTACATTACCAACGGTGTCCAAGAACAAATATATCCATAGAGGCATTCATATTTATAATAATGGCTCAAGCCCTGTTGCAGAAGATTCACTGTTGGAAAACATACCGGTGCTAACTTTATCTGTTCTTCTGCACAGAGATATTTCTAACAAAGAAAGTCTGAGGAAAGAGTTGTATTATTATAATTCTACTGTCATGGTGAACCTATCTTTCCATTGGCGTAAACAGCACAGATAAAATAGATATTTTTCACATTTACTATTTTAGCACTGAAATTCCTGTGTCTCTAAACTCCATGAAGGCTTAGGGCAAGAATGGCCATTCCTGAAAACATTTCCTATTCTTCATAATTCTGCTGGCAGTGCTGTAGAATCGCATCCTTTATAGGTATCTGTCACAGTGTGATAGTGTGATACCACTTCTTCGCTCGCTTTAGTCCAGCATGTCATAAATTTAACTTCCAGGAAATAACTCGTATTGCAAAGTGCTACACTCAGTTACAAGCTTCATGTTGAAAGAGAGTGATTCTGTTTTCCTTCTTTTATCAGTAAAAAACTTGGGTTTTGTCCTAGCAAGGAATGTTTATAGGTGTAGGTGCTAAGGACATTGCCTTTACCTTGTATTAAAGCACCACAAAACCTAGCTCTTAATGATATGGTTTTTTAAAAAATTTTAATTCACAAAGCAAATAATTTCCACGTGTCTGTGTTCATACCAGATTAGCAGGTTATAAACACACCAGCTGAAAATAGGAGATTTGGTTTTCAATGAAAAAATAGAAATCCAGTGTTTTCCCTGGACATATTTGGAAAAAAATTAACAGTAGGGAAATAAGAAACAAGTATATTTTATAGAGGATAGTTAAAGCTGGGGTTAAAGTATTTAATTTCTCTTATATTTTGTGATTGCTCTAGGGTGCAGCTTTCTCAGTAGAGCCTCTACATGCACGACTTAATTCTGACTACTCTTGTTAGAATGAAAAAATAATCAATGTGTAATTCCTGCTTATAAAAGAAATGTATCTAAACTGTCCATATGAAGCACTATGCAATTAGTCTTTTGTAAACCAACAAACAGTATCTGTAATACACAGTTATCAAAAATCACCAAAATAATTTTTAAATCATCTAGCACACAGAAACAGTGAGGACAAAAAGTGCAGAAATTTAAAATATTGATTACCAGTTGGATCTAAATTTGGAGGAAATAATGAAAATTTCTTTATGCTGCTATATCTGTGACATGCCTTATGTATGTTTTAAAGTGTATTTCACACCACTACAATGCAGGAGTTAATAATAATAATCCCTAAGCCATTGGGGAGTACTATGCTGTTTCCCTTAAGACAAGGAAAGGCTTGTGAAATGTTTGAAAAAATGTGTTGTAATTGCTGAAATAAATGACAAATTTTAGAGAAGAAAACAAAAACAGAATACAGAAACTGCTGGTCTCCTAGGTAAACTTAAGTATTGACAGGTCTGAATTAATAAAAACTGTTTTTCAAAAGGTTCAGTGTCAGCTATATATTGCATTTACTCATTCAGTTCCCACACTACTCTTGAGGGGATTGCTTGACTCCTGATGCCATGTGACAGAAAGAAACTTTGCTATAGAATAGAGAAATAATGTCTATTTTGTTCTCCAAAACAGAGCCAAATACCAAAATACTACCACTTGAACATTTTTAGGGGGATATGCACACGGGGGTCTGTTGCACTCCGTTAAAAAAATAAAAAAGTTATGGAGATCTTTATCTGCATCTTCACTGGGCAGTTACTAGTTCCTGCTAAAGCTGGATTTTAATCCCGAACCCCTGAGTATTCAACAGAGGACAGCTTTAAAAGTGCAAGCGAGCACTCGCTGGGTTACCTCCCAAGGGAGCGCGTTGCAGGAGCGTGCCAAGGAGCCCGAAGACTACCGTAAGAATATATATTTTTGTGTCAAAGTAGCACATCCTTTGCAGTCCCCTGCAATAATCCTACAAGGTATTCTCCTGAGGCAGATTTTAGTCTCTGGACAGATAAGAGGCAGCTGCCAAGACCTAACTGAATGCAGAAATGCTTTACTATACCCACTCCACTGGAGTTTTATCAGACAAGCAATGCAGTATTATATGTCACATATAGCCCGCTGCAGTTTGATGGTTGTCTTGAGCTGGAGACGACATTTATTAACTAAAGTGTCTGAAAACCAAAAACTGTGCCCAGCATCTCATACAAAAATTAAGAAAAAACTGACTTTTCAGACACAATTTGCTGTCCTTCAGGTACAATTCCAGAATTGCAACAGGATTTCACAGATTGGTTCATGATTTTGGTGGCAGGACAAGTTTAGAGACTGTTCAGTTATAATGTGTATAATATTCAGCTTGTTCGAGATCTCACAAGTTTTTTTGAAAGGGTGTAGTGAGCCATATTTCGATCTTCTTGCATGGGGAGTTTTAGCCCATCAGATGACAGTTGCATCTTTGTACCTTCATGAAAATTCAGAGACCACATTCTTGGTTTCGTTGTGTTTTTTTTTGGTTTTTTTTTTTTCACCTGACACATCTTCTTTCACTATTATATTTCCTTTTTTCCCACTTATATAATTTAAATTGTAATATGACTGGGAATAGTCATGGATTTAATACAGGAAAATTTTCAAAATTACATTCCATATGCTGAAATGTGAAAATAAAAATAGTTCTTCACATATAAGGCTTTAATATTATATTTATTTCACTTCAGACTCAATTATCACTGAAACAAAAATTAATAAGGTTTTTTTCCTTGTCCTTTAAAAATGTATTTTAAACAGAAACCACCTGGTATTTGTCTCACTCCCTCACAACTTTAGAAAATGCCTGAGACTAGAGCTAAAAAACTGGAGATATTTAAGCATATATCTAACATATTTATAGGCAGTTGCATTGAAAGTGGATGGTCTGGTCAAATCAGTGAAGTTAAATGGGGGTGGCATGTGAAACTTTGTAGCAAAACTCGTATATATTCTATATATCTTACCTAGGAGATTCTAAGTGACAATAACGGATGGTTTAAACAAAATAGCTCAAGCGAAAGTATCTTCAATTTTGTCATTATTTTTCATTTCTGTATCCCTCTGGACATTTTTTTCCCCACCTCCAGACTGATGAAGGTTCCTACATACCGACATCATAAGTGGAACAGTTAATTTGTCTCCGCACAATTATCTCTTACAGTCAGTGGGACTGTTACCATGAGTCAGAGTTTGCAAGTTTGTTCTCATCATCTTTCTGGCAAGGAGTACCAACAGTTTCACAAGAAAGTCCAATCTCCCAAATCACGAATCTCAGCCCAATTTTGCTGACAAGTTTGTGCTTTTTAAAGTATTTGAAAGCTGAAGGTTTGAGTTTTATCAGATAAAGAAGCCAGACCCTCCAGGGTTTGCCTTTTACCTGGCTTGAGTAGATGAAACAGTGACTTTCAAATTCCTTGGACTTTACTGCTTCTTCTTGAGCCTGTACCTGTGTCGCCTGTGCCAGGCTGACCCAACACATTACAAATGCTATGCCTGCTCTCCCTCCCACCTGTGAGCAACGTGAACTTTAGTCTTGCCGATATGCTGTTCTCAAGGATGGAGCAAACGCAGCCGGCTCCGAGCGTCTTGTTGCGGGAACAAAGTTTTGCTGTTTTTGTCACTGGCGTTTTGGGACTGTTACACACGCGCGCACACGCACACATGCCAGTTGTTGTTTCCTCACTTTCTCTAACAAAAGGAGAGCTGTTGTCAACATTTTTTTCTGCTCTCTTGGTTGTATTTGTCGGGCAAAGATCATCATGCTCTGATTTAGTGTTTTCAAATAAGTGTGCCCTCTGGTGCAGCGCTCTATTGAGAGACAACACAGCCCAGGCAGGAGAGTTCAGCATGGCCACTAATAAAACACAAGTGCTGCTTTGTCAGGCCACGAGTGATTACTTGAACAAGTGCCAACCAAGAAACCAAACATTAGAGCGCAGCTCTTCAGACCCTCAAGACAAAGGGCCAATTGACTTTCCTCATTAGTTTTTGTGCCAAACATGTAAACACAGTTTCCTCTCTATCTTTGATGCTCAAAACATGCCAGCTTGTTAACATCTTGGGTGGTATGGTGGTTTATGAGCCTGTAAAGACTATTATGTAGCGGTGGGTTTTGTCCTAATTGAAAAGGTTGGCTTATCCTAAGGAAGCCCGAAACTGGCATCTTTTTGACCATTTAGAAATTCTGTCTTTGCTCTAATAGACTGCTGAAACTGCCTAAAAGAAATTTAGCATGCAGAGGACCTTCCTCTGTCATGCATATACATTAAAGTTTTGTTAGAATTAGGATTGGTCTCCAGCCCACTGAAAAATAAAAACAAAAAAACCCCTGTAAGTGATAAAAGCCACTTTGGCTACATAAACTGCCTGATGAAATCTCATTTGTAACTGCTGTGCAGAAAGCCTACTGAGATTTTTTGCTTGGTATTCTTTGTTTTACACTGCTTTTATTTTGGGGACCTCTGACATTTTAACTTCCTTTGCATTTTTACTCCAATCTTTCTTATTTCTAAATGCTGTGACTGTACAAGATAATGGAAATTGGAACAATTTCAAACAACCTGATATGTTTGTGAAAGGTGTTGAGTTTTACTGCGCAGGGAATGTCTTCTCTCTTGTAAATCCCCTTCACATATGGTGTGACTGCTGACGTGAAATTTTACCAAAGTAAAAGACTGAAGGTGTCTTAAAGTGGTCACTTTGTGAATGGCTGTGCAAGGTGGTGACCTGCGTGAACTGGCTTGTCTTTTTGTTTTTGCAAATGATATCCGTATCTTTCAACTGAAAAGCTGAGTTTACCTTTTTTCCCTTGTACAAAAATATGATGAGGTTTTAAAAAAAATGAGGCTCATTATTAAGAAAAAAAACCCCAAACAACAAAAACCCCCTGTTTAGCTTACATTTTCAACTAAAATTGAAGGAGGTTGATTTGCCAGCCTCTGGCAAAAACCATATAATAACCCATTCATGGATCTAACAAGAACCTCGTCATTGTCAATGAAGAAACTGTAAAAAGTAGACGTGAGTAAATTATTGTGGATTTTCTCTCAAAGTACTAAAAGATAAGAAAGAAAAAGAAAGGTGTTCTGGTATTTTCTTTCACTGTCTCTTACACACACAGACAGATAAATCTGACTTTTAAAGTAATGGATGGAGGGTGTGTGGAGTTATCTGCAGGCAGAGCAGTGAGCACATTGTGCTTAGTGGGACCCCAGCTGCCGCTGGGCTCAATGACACTGGATGAAAGAAAGGGATAGATTTTTTTTGGTGGAGCATTGGCAGCCAGCGTAGAGGCACAAGCGTGGCTCTCCTACTCCCTTATGCTGAGATTCCAAGTGACACTAAGAAGAATGAATAT
Organism: Aramus guarauna; assembly: GCA_013400195.1. Classification (NCBI taxonomy): domain Eukaryota; kingdom Metazoa; phylum Chordata; class Aves; order Gruiformes; family Aramidae; genus Aramus; species Aramus guarauna. The sequence continues at coordinate 311,229 of VXBL01000142.1, read as the reverse complement.
TAGTTGAAGAGGAAAACAAATGTATGGAATCTAATGGCATCTAATATGCTATCTAAAAACAAAATTTCAAGGTTTTCCTCCTAGGCTGCCCCACAGCCAAAGGGATAGAGTGCCCATGACCCTGGCTCTGCAACTTCTGGCTTGAAGGGTCTTTAGGAAGTGGCTGAGCAGGTTCCCAGGCTCCCCACCCCTTCCCTGTTCCCACTGCTGGGTTGGCTGCTGGAGGTTTGGAGGTGCGCTCTGCAGCTTAAGATTTCTGCCTGGGCTCTGCGTGATTTAAGTCTCAGTCTGCAAGCTCTGTTTTTTTGCGGGTTCCCTGCATCATCTTGAATTAACCCTTGCACTGTTAATTACCCTCAAGTGGACCGTTTGTGGACAAACAAATGGTTTCCACCCAGAGCAAGCTGGTTTTCCAAGGCAGGGCTGTACAGGAACGATAAGGAAGCAAGCAATCTCTCAGCTACAGATATGAGTCACCCGAGGGGGCTGATGGTGGGAATCCTGCGACAGATTAAGTTTCAGATGTTTTCAAAGAGCGGTACCTGTGCTATTCACCTTGAGGGGAAATGAAGCAGAGAGCGACCTGTCTTCCTGAAAACAAAACCACCTTCAGTATGCCACCAGGGAAGGATGAGCAAAGCTGAGGGGAGTTTGGTCTAGGGAAAGTATTAAAAACGCTGTGCAAAATTGTGTTTTCATGCCCAGGTACACTGTCAGGAGCTTGATTAGGGTCAGAATGGAGTCCCAGAGGGCCTTCATGTTGCCAGCCTGGGGAAAGGGCAAGGTTAAGGCATAAGGAGGTCCATGGGGTCAGTGCTCAATCCAGGAGAGATTGTGAAACAGGAATTTCATTTCCCAAGAAGGTTTTACTGAATTGCCTCCTCACACAAAATTGCACTGAGAGACTCCAAGCCAGGGCAATGTCTGGACTCTTCCGAGGCTCTTAAGACTTAAGTTGCTCTGGGAGCAGCTGCAAATGGGACCAAACACTGCAGCCTTGTGAGTGTCCAGAATGGAAGATCTCAGCCGTTTCTATGAGAGCTGGCAGCCAACTCTCTGAAAAAGCCTGCTGAAATTTCCTCAGTGTTTCAAAACTATACCTGTCTTTGGTTTTTAAGGAGTTTGCCCTACCAGTGAAGCTTCTCCTAGGCTTCTCAGTAGTACAGGTCAAATTAACCTCCTTGTGGTGCTGAAGCAGATTCTCATTGCAAGGGGCAGTGACAGATTTGGAGGCAAAGAGCTGGGAAAGTTCACCTGAGTAGGGTGGGCAGGTAATGGTGAAATAAAAGAGTCCGTGAGATTAAAGGTGCTTGTGGTGATCGTTCAGAGAAATATGGGTGGGGATATCTTCTTTTCTCTCCTCCTTCCTCAGACCCACACTCCATCTCCCTTGCCCATTGCCTTGGGTTACAGGAGTCTCAGTTTCTCCTCATATTCCTCCATCTCCTTCCTTTTCCCAGACCTCTGCTTTCTCCTTCAAGCTGCTGACCTCCTTCATCTTGAACCTCCCCCAAGAATCAGTGTCTCTCCCATACCAATGTATATAGCATGTGCTGGGAAAGTTCAGTTATTCATGTTCTGCCACATTCTGGGTGGTGCCTTCCCTGTGGACAGGAGGATGCCACAGCTTACTCAGGAATGGGTCTTCCAGATATTACAGATTTTTGACATAATTTGCATCTGCTCTCAGAGTAAGTAAAGCCAGATATACTCTCTGAGGCAGGCAATAAAAGTTTTTGCTCAGGACTGAACTTGTATATGTGACAGTCTGGCTCAGAGAGCTGCAGGTATTGAAGGACTGCCTGTGTTACTCTTTATGGTGGGTTGGTTTGTTTTTTTTTTTCCCCCTTCTGAATTTGATTGAAAATATCACGCAAACAACTTTTTCTGTAACATGGTGAATTTGAACCAGAGCTGAATTTGGCTCAGTGTTCTCTGTATCAAATGTTGCATTTGTAGTTTGATTTAAAACTTCTTTTTCCCTTTTAACACGTTTCCCTTAAAGAACTAGTCTTTTCAAAATGTGTTTCCAAGAGCCATACATTTTTGATTGCCTGATGTTCAGGGTGAGTACATTAATAACGTTCAAAATGTGGTTTTCAGTTTTTCTGATATCTCAACAGTCTGGAATTTCAGCAATCGAATTTGACCTATAGAACCCTGAGCGCAAATCCCTTGAATCGATCGCAAAGCAAAGCCTGCTGTGGTGTTGCTGCTAAAGGGAAAATTGAAGAATATGGTATTGGTGCTCTTTTGCTACCAAGTTCATCTCGCCAAAATCATGAGCTCATGATAGACCACATAAGTATAATGAAACTCTCAGCATTTTGAGGTATAAGCCAAGACCAATGCTTTGACCTTTCAGGGCTAGTAAAATGGATACAGGAATTGTAGAAGAGATGTATTTCTTATCCTGAGTCAAGAAGTGTATATAGAGATAGGGTCATTGTGTGCAAGAAACACCATTCTAGACGTGTTGAGATGGTTTCCTACTGAAGTTCAGCATTGTACTGAAATGGTAAATTTCAGGCCAAAATAAATTTCAGACAGAATGATCAGTGCGTGGGGAGTTGGGGAGAGAGTCCATGTGAGAAATCACTTTCGGTTAGTTTTGTCATCAGCTAACTCTGCAAAACAAAATTATCATCAGTAGATCAGGAAGTTGAAGGTTAAAGTTAAAAAAAGGTATAAAATATATGTACCTACCTTGCTTCCAGATTTAGTCTCTGTCTGAGTGTTACTCATCTGATCATCTCCAGCAGCTTGTTGTTAGAGATTTGTATGTTCTCAGAGATAGGGAGATTGCTCAAGCTCTAGCAGAAACAACTGGTCAAAGTACGCATTAAATCACATTGGAAGCAGGTGCAAATTTTTTTTTTGATTCTTCACGTTTTTCTCGTTCTTTGTGTATACAGTAAAGTAGCATGAAATGCCATTTATGAGGTCTACTGGTGAGAAGAAAGTACATGACTGTAGGTGTCAGATTCTTTTCTTGGTAGGGTTCACCCTCTCTTCTTCAAACCCACAGTGATTATGTAGTGAATTATTAAAGGCAAGGTAAATGCAGTTATTCTGGTGGAAAAGAAAAAGATGTGTACTGTTGTTATGACTGAGAAATTGTCATTTACAAACTGTTTTGTTATTTAAGGTTCTCTCATTCTCTTGTTCCCCTCTAAACAGTTCCAGACAAAAATGAGAGACTGGGACAATGACGAAATTTCTTAATTAAAGGTCACTCGGTGCAGTGGGGAGACTCCCATTGAGCCCATCCTTGCAGTGAGTTCTGCACAGTCAAAAGCCTGTGCTGGCTCAGAGCAGGATTGTGTCCAAACCCCTTTGGGTCAGGGCAATAGGACTAAGGATTGTCCATACACATTTGGTAAAGGGGAAACTCTCTCACTTGTTTTTGTGAGCCCAGTCAGAGAAGTGAAAGAGTGTCTAAAAATATGATCCGCAGAAAAAACAGTCTTGACTACTGGTATTTAAATTATACAGGAGACAAAGAAATATCCTTTCTTTCTTCAGTCACCTCCCTAAATTGCGGGGAAGTTACAGGCATTTCATGATACTGACTGATTTATCAATTTGAGAATATTTTCTGTCTGGTGTAAAGAAACCATTTAAAATTCTCTATTTTTTCTTCATCAGTTTAAAAAAATCTGCAGAAATGATTCTTTTCCTATTTCTGAATTCTTTATCACCTGTAGTTTATGTATGTCATATGCTTTTATCCAATCTCCCTCTTTAACAGCCTTTGTGTGTCATCTGCACTCAATCCAGAACAAACAGAAATATGGTGTGATCTCTTTGGCCGTACAATTACTATTTTTACTATATCACCATGCTTTCTTCTTCTACAGCACCTGGCAAAATGGGATCCCAATCTGCTTTCACGCTGTAAGACCACTTACTACAATGCGGTAGCGACATATTTAGTTTCTAGATGCCTGTGCACATATATAAAGAAGTTTTGTAGGATTCAGAGTAATATGTTACTCTTCTAGAAAAACATTCTTTTTCGCTGAAGCCAAGCCTTTTAAGGAGTTAAAAACATTATTTTTTCCTTTGTTCTTTGTAATGCACAATTTTATTCTACTTATGGAAAATGATCTTTCTGCTTTATTAAACCCATAAAAACTTGAAAGTTACCAAACCTACTGGAGAATGTTTACTCTCAACAACGCCTTTTTCTAAGTAGCAGTGAGGGTGGCTGCATAGTTTGAGTTCTGATCTGATCATTTGTTTAAACTATTACATGATTGAATTTTGTTCCGGTTTGCATTCAGGCAGCTTCTCCAAATATGTTAGAGATATCATACATTGAAATTCCAAAGTGGGTGCAGGGCTCCCTACTTTTGTTCTTCTGCACTGATAGTTTTTAAAATGAAAGCTTTAATCTGTATTATATAGGATCATTAATTTCTGCATTTTACACTTGAGCAACAGCATTCTGATTATCTGCTGCAATGAAAAATAAGCAGCCCTGCTCCTGCAGACTTAATTACTTACTGCAGGGCCCATCCCTTCCTAGTTATGGCACGCAATCTGCAAATGGGGTCAAAAACATTATTAAAAACCAAATTACCCACTGGATGGAGAAAACAAACATGCAACTGTGACCTAGAGGACCTCACCAACATAGGCGGCAAGCCTAGCTGCACACATTACACAGCTCTACAGAATCCGCTAAGGAGCTCTGTTCTCGGTTAGACAACAAAATAAGCGGCCAAATGAGCTCGTCGCACAAGATAGCTATGCATGCTATCACGGTATAAAGTGTATTCTGGCTAAGTGTTTTCTAAACGGGGAAGGTGACTGATGTAGAAATACACCGATGCGCTTTAGAAAAGGTGCCTAGGTACAGCATGGGGTTCCTGGAAAATCTGGCTTTGGCAGCAAGGACCAGGGACTTGTCCCTAAAATCTTGCTGTGTGGCCCTCTTGAAAATTAAGCTTTATATGCCAGACCCTTCTCAAAGTGTGATTCAGCCTGAAGAAAATTATAAATAGAATTTCAATAAAGGAAATATGTTGTATCTACCATTCTTTAAAAAATAGTGTTGATTGCATTTAAGAGCAAGCAGTAGGAGTTATGAAGGATTTGGGAGATTTTAAAAGTTAATAAAATACATTAGTGCTTACAGAAATACATGAGAATGGAACAGCAAACATGACTGAGAACGAGTCCTTTGAAAAAATAATAACCTATTTGTTTAAACATGGTGTGGAAGAACATGGCATAATATTTATATGATTTCCTTAGTTGAATGGATGAAAAAAATGGATCTGAGATAAAATTTTCCATGTCTAAAAGTCTAATGGATGGTAATAGAATTGTAAACTATAAATGAAATGCTGATCTATTTATATTAACAGAGATACTGTATTTACTTACAATATTTATAGCAATAGTATGCTGATCTAATTTATAAGACAATGGGCCAAGGAACCTATTTTTTGAAATCACATAAAAGCAATAATAAAAGAAAACAATAAAATATTTAAAGTGCATACAAGGAAAATAAGTCCATAAAACACACAGTTAACATTAAAAGATCATTCAATACCATTTGGAATTTGTCTATTTGAATACATTGTGTTTAATTAATTGTAAGCACTGAAAATTGCTGAAGCTTAAAAATATGATTCAGGCCAGCACATAATAGTATAATATTTTTTTCTATGAAATAAAAACATTATAAATTATAAATAATAAAACTCCAGGAAAATGATCAGGTTGCAACAAAACAGTAGTAAATTATCAACATGCAAAAATACGAGAGATGTAGACAGTATATAATTATCTAGATATCAAGAGCAGTTCCGTAGTAAAGTTTGTGCTGTAATTTAAACTTCAAGCAGCATTAAAATAATTTAAAAAATTTGCATTTGCTGAATTCCATCTGCAAGTCCAGCAGAATGAATCTTCATGGGGTAGGATTATTTTTTTCCCCTTTAATCAGCTACTAATGTTTTTCTATGACCCTGTGCCGCTGAGTTGCTGCTCTGCTTTCCTGGCAAGTCCATCTGGATAGATACCCATGATCCAGACTTCTTGCCCACAGAGTTGATGTTTCAGCCAGAAGTCACACGGACATTTTACTATTGAACACAGAAGGGCTTGTCCTCTTTATGCTGGAGGCTTTGGAGCTGGGGGTCTCTTTTTTTTGCTTCCTGGTGCTGCACGTCTGTTCCCAGAGAGGATGGTGATGGTGAAGGGAAGGATAGGGGTGTGGATGAAGAGCTGGGGGAGAGCTGCAGTGCTCCAGCAATCCAAGGGGTGGCACAGGGAGGTTAGAGAAGGGAAGATGCTCCTTGAGACGGACTTTGGAAAAAAAATGGGAATTTGTTCAAGAGTTGGGAGGACTGGAAGGACCAGCAGGACTAAAGGTGGCTTGCACTTGAGGGGAGAGGACAGTCTTGCTGTGTACGTAGACAAGGAGGGCTGTCAGCAGGCAGCTGGAGCTGTGCTCAGGGGTGGAGGAAGAGAAAAGCCCAACTGCATCCAAGCAAAAGCAAGGTAAAGAGGTGCTGATGGCTTCCTCTGCTCTGTGGATGCAGGTGGCAGCTGACTCCCCAGTGTTTGGCTCAAAATCACTTGGCTGCCCCAGCCCGCCTGCACAGCTCTGTGTTCAGAGCATCAAAGCGGACCCAGCTTTAGAGACCCAGCTCACTGAACAGAGGCATCTGTGTCCAAGAGACCCCGCTCCGGCTGGGCAGAGCGGGGAGCTGGAAATCCCCACCTCCTGCTGCTGCACACCAGCGGCTTGCACTTCTGCGGGGATTGCTGCAGGTCGGCCTGGATCGGGATTCTGCTGGCAGGAGTCTGCACCCCAGCTGGGGTGCTACCTCTGCTGACCCCCTCTGTCCGGGCACAGCAAGGCTCGGGTGCTGCTGCAGAGCCCCAACTCGACTAACCCCCAAATCTCCACCTGCTTCCGCACATGAATCCCTGACATCAGAACAAAAATGCAATCGCCCTGTCAAGTCGCTGCACTGGGGATGAGGAGAAATGTTTCAGAAATACAAGGTGATCAGTGCAACAACCTGGATAATAGACAGTGCGCTCTCTATTTTTATTTGCCTGATGCAATTCATTGTTGCAGGAGCAGCCTTTCAAGGACAAAGCCGTTGTTACAAGCATTACTTGCTTAAATATTTTTCAATATTTAAGCCTGTCAGGTCAGTATCTGGATTTGCAGGCCAATACCTGATACTCGCTTTCATATTCCTAAGGCCAAGGAAACTGCAAAGCCATGAGGTAAAAGAAATGAACGCGACCTATCACCAATGCCTTGCTATATGCTCCAGGAGGAGCGTTAAATCAAATCGCAACATTTCCTTAACATTTACACAATGGCAGTAGAGGGTTTTTTTATCCCTCTATCTCAAAACATTCCTGGAGCAAAAGGCAAGGCAGCGGTTGCAAAGCTGGGTCCTGCAGTAGCACTGTGAAATGTTTACAGAGGTCCCAGATTTTTAACTCTTAGAGGGAAGAGTGGGAGGAGAAAAATACTTTAGCTTCTTTTACGTTCCTCTGGAGGGCTTTCGAACTTACCTTGGCATGGAGGACCAAAGACGACTTGAACTCCTGTGCACATTCAGTGGAAGCCAATGGTTCCTCTCCTTTTTCTTCCTTCAGCAGAACCGGGGGTCTCTCTGCTTTGCTTGAGTCCTCCAACTCTCTCACAAATCCTCTTATTGCCATTCCCTGAGATTTTTCCCTCAGTGTCTAGACCAGTTTAGCTCCATTTCCATTCTCCTTGCTGTGGCTTCTTTAAATACATAGCAGTTTCTCCCCAAATTCCCAAGGCAGATATGACTGCCTTTGCTGAGAAAAGATGATTTTTATTGGCCAGTGAGCAATCATTCACAGTTGAGATTTATTTTTTTGTGTCTTGCTATCTATGTGTCATTTCCGCTGCATAACAAATGTTTCAGTATCTTGCAGTTTTAAATTGTGTATTGGCCCATTTTTAAAGTATGTGTAAAATGGCACTGGCTCATTTCAGTTATTGACCATCCGCAGGTGAACCACTTTAAGATACACTGTTTTGCAGGTAGAACTGAAACTATGCCCAGAAAGCCTCCATGTTTGTGATCACACCGCATCAAGAGACCAAATTTTTGTCACTAATTATATGGATTTTAATCTTTCTCATGAAAGACCAGGTCCTGCAAATCTGAGGAGAGGAGAATCTGAGTTTTCAGAGACAATTAAAAATACCCAAAACACTGTTTTTTTTGTGACACAGAAAGCTAGAAATTAGACTATAAAGCCTCGAAATTTAAACATTTTAAGAGAAGGATCCCAGGGCAGGGATGCAGGACAGAGGGTGTTAATCTTGCCGTTTGTAAAGAAGTGAATTATGGCTTGTAGATGCTCGGAGTCAATAAGCTTCTCTCGGATATGAAATATGATGCTGAATGCACATGAACAAGGCTGTATGGAAGCACTGGCTGCTATGTTTTACTTAGTGGTGTGCTTTGTGTTTTATTTTACACAGATATTCTTCCTTTCTCTTTTGCTTTCTCCTTGTTCCTCTCCTGGTCAGCAGTGTACGGCCCAGTCTGGACTCAGGAATTGGCTTCTTGCACCACTAATAAGATGCTTTGTGGGTACTTTGTGGGTTGTCTCCCAGTCATGCCATTTTTAGAAGGAAAGCTCAGCAAACAGCACCGAGGCAGACATACCATGAGACAGGAGGTCTAAACACAGCTCCAGGGAGAAAGAAATCATGTTTCATTCACAGCTGGTGCTGGGTCAATGGGTTTTGCAGAAAGGGGGGTATGGGGATTGTGCCTGTCTCTGCTATGCCTGATACCATTTTCACTGACAAAACAGCCATGGCACGCCTTACACAAATTCCTCACTAAAATTAGACTCAGGTGGACTAAGCCAGGCTTGGGTTTAAAACCTGTAAAAATAGTGCAATGGGGACATTTTATTCTGATTTACTTTTAATTTGAGTGATTTGAGTGATTTCTCACCCTCTGCAATGTCTAGCACTTTTGTTAAAATAATCTTAAATAGAAATTATTGCCTTCCTTGTCCATTTTCTTTATCATCCTGTGCTGTGATAACTGATGTACCATACTTTCAAGGCTTGGGGCCAGAGAGGAAGAAGAGGTGAATGACTTCTGCAGGAAGACTTGCTTAATGCTGTGCTTATAAGGGATAGTGATTCCGACAAATCAGTTAACTGAGGTGTTTTGAAAGGCTGCAGGAACAATGCCCAAGGACTTAACAAAAATTTATTTGATGTTTAGAAGAAAAATTACCCCTTGAAAAGCTAAAATTGCTTCATTGTAGGAATCAAACAACAATGATCTGATTTCAGAAAACCATTTCGTATTTACATTAATGTCTTCTAACAACACAGGTTTTTTGTTTTGTCTTAAGCTGTAAAGTAAAACCAACTCAAATGAACTTCTAAAGTATATTTGTGAAGTTTCATGGTAGACTCAAAATTAAAAACTAATGTGACTGACTTGCATAAAAGATAAATTAGGCCCATCTTAGCAATTAAGAGAATTTCTGTTGCAAACATAATGTTTAACAGTAAAAGTACTGTTAAAAGCAGTGGATATTTTAAGTTAATATTTTCAGAATATTTTCAAATTTTTCAGGCCATTAGATAAATATAATATGTGAAATGAGATGATGAACCTTGCAGAGTGCCTATCTATTTACTCCCATAGAACGGACCTAAATAAAATGTCAATAGATACAGAATGCAAATGGAAGCAAATACTGATAAAGACAAAACCATGCATGTCAACAACACTGTTAAAACCAGTGTACTTAATTAAAAAAGTGAAGTCAATTAAAATCAAAACAACAGTGCAGCATGTACAAATGCTGGAATAATCATTAGGTCTTGCTGAATAATGGAGGAGTATAGAATTTTTTTTTTAAGTGAAACAGCAGGGGTGATACATTACACAAAGCAACAATCTACAACAATATGACAATTGAATTACTTCAGCCCCATTAGGCAGGTGCAGAAGAATAATTAACATGAATTTCTTCAATGGAAAGGAAAAAAAAATTAACTTTTGTCTAACACAAACTGCTATTTTTTCCCTCCAAAATGATGAGAAAATATGACAATGAGCAGACTGATTAAAACAAAGTCTTTACGCTTATCCTTTCTGTGAGGCTGGTTAATCATGGGATAAAATATGTACACAGTGTATTTTCTCATAGTCTAACAGTGTTAAAACAGGCCATCATGGCTCACATCAGCTTTTGGTCTTCTGCTGAGGTATTAGCACTGATTGCTCAGATTAAAAATAAAATATAAAAACCAATAGGTTTTAAATTTTTAAACTCTTTCTGATACAAGAGGCATTCAGTCTCAAGCCTTGAGCTCCATTCGGTATCTGTTTTTCCATTTCAAATTCAAAACAAATTTGTGACCTCCAATTTCAATCTAAGCACCCACTGTTCTCTAAAATGACAAGAAAGATTGAACAAACTTCATAATGTCTCATAAAATGTTAGCTGCTTCTTAAACTACAGTTTCTTCCCCAGTGTTTTTGCCTTAAGAGTTCTACTAAAATAATTCTATTTAGTTCTTTGGAAAGAGATTGATTCAGAGACAGATAGCCATGTAGTTTACTAAGGGACATTTGATTTTCTTCCTTAAGAATTAAAGAACTGGGTAAACACTAGCACTGGTCATGTTAGAAATATATTAATTACAGATACGGATGGAAGACTCAAGTGATCAAGTTAGCATATCTTAAGAAGCTGTTCCTCTGCAGCCAGAGAGACTGTAGAAGGATTAATGTTCATTTTATGAGCTGAAGTTGTGTGCTCTGGTAGCTTTAACTAAGCCATTTTACTCATGTATGCAATAGCTTGTGAGGGGCTGAGGAGCCCTGGGTCTGTCAAACGATTTGCTCTGTCTACACCGTCACCCACCATGCTCTTTCCCCTTGGCCTTTGGGCAGCTGGTGGGTTACTAGTCACATACAGTCTTCTGGCAGTCTGCTACTGCCACCCCCCATCCTGAATTTGGCTACCGTCTACTGGTGCGTGTCCAGGTATCTCACGTAACAGCGTATGGCTCATCTAAGGCCGTGTACTCTTCCCCTCCTCTACTACTTGATTAGATATATGACCATAATATAATTTTGCTGTATTAGCCTAGAGATACATGTGTTTCCATTTGCGTGAAGTGAGTTGCTAAGACCATGTAATGCTTCGAATAAAATTCCCCTTACTTTGAACTAGGAATAAGTAGCTACCAGCTCTCAGTCAAATGGGAATAATTTCCGTTTGAGATATGGGAGTCCCACAAGTATTTGAGGTTGCTGTATGGGCTGGTTACACAGATCTTCTCATGATTATTTTTTTTAAATTAAAAACTTTCCAAATTCAAACATATTTTATGCTTTATTTTCCTAAAAAAGTCAAATACTAGAGAACTTTAGAGAGCTGGAATGCTCATTTTGAAAAGGACTCATGCTTTGGGATGAACATAATTTTTAGAAATGGGATCAAAACATAGTACCTACCAAAATACAAACAAATGTTTGGCACTTTTTCCTGGTTAATGCAATTCTCCTCCTGCTATTTGAATTAAGAGTCTGCAAACCACTGATTTCTGGAAACTAAGAATGCTGGTTTTTTTAACTGTTCTGCACCTAATACTGTTTCTGTAAATATCCATGTAGACAGATCTTTGTTCTGTCCCTGTGCATCTTGTGATAGACTTACATCTGGAATGATCTGTTTGCTTCAGTGACCTCTAATGTTCTGAGACCCTGCTGATGGCATCTCATTTTCCCATTTAAATGTTGATGCACTTGCAGATATATCCTAGTTTTGATTCCATATCTTCAAGTTATAAAAGCGACGTTGACAGGCAGAAACTATGGAGAAACTACAGACAAAGAATGGACTGGTTCTGCTGCAATGACTGACATGGGAATGCCAGCAAGGACAAGTATCTGTTAAAGCAAGTCATGCAAAGATAAAACTCCCAGGACAGTTTCCAATGCTACAAAAAATGCTCTCTCAACAAATTAGTATTGGAAGTCCTGTTAGTGCTCCACAGGACCACCGCCACAACACTAAAAGGTGTCACTCCAGAGAAGATGAAATAGCCAAGGAGGGATAACGTGCCTTTTCTGCACAAACTCTGAAGCAGGCCACAAGGGACAAAAGCTGCAAACCCACGCAGATGCCCAGCCTGTAACTGAGATGGAGAAAGAGGGGGAGAGACATCACTGACAGCATTTTGTGCTGCACTACAAACATATTTGGCTAAGAAAGTGTAATGCACATTTGGTCAAGGTAATAAATGGCTGGTGATATTTTTGACCTATGTGGACTTCTTAGTGTGTCCAAGCCCCCATGTCACTGCTCCATTTTCTAAACGTGATCCATGCAGCTAGAAGTCAGTTTTACACAGACTGTTTTTGTGAAATGAAAATTTTAGAAAGGTCTATTCCACAACTTCTGGCCAAACCATTTTTTTCCTAGACATTTTCAGGCTGCTGTATGACCCTTCCAGCTAACCACTCCCCACTCACCTCACCAAAGGCATTCAGATGTGCCCTAACCAGACCTCATAAAGAGCTACAGGATTTCTTCCACCACAGGTCTCCAAGTCTTTGAGCAGATGGTGGTGTGAGAGCAGCGAGCATCCAACCACGCTTATTAAACCAGCTGATACAGTATGGAAATGCTCAACAGAGATTGAGGAATGCTTGAGTTCCTAGCTACCTTTGCATTTCAGGGTGGTATGCATGATTACGGAGTATTTGGCAAGTTTCTACCTCAGCATCATTAACCTCTTGGGTTTGAGCCATTACTGCCACAGCTGATTTCTTTTGTAGCACACTGCTTGTGGTCAACAACTCAAGGCAATAGCAGACATCTGTTTGGGCACAAGCATTAGGCAGTAATTCTTGTTGCTAAAAAACTCAGGATTTGTTCTGGGGGTCTCTGCAGAGGGAGATTAAATGGAAAACATCTACAAGCTCACCCAGGAGTAGGGAGATGGTGTGGGATGATTGCCATGGTGACTAGACTCACTACAATGACCACTTCTTGTATGTCTCGGCTGCTACATCCTTGCAGATATCCTGCAGCCAGGAATATGATCTGCCTGGAGAAGTCTCTGGGTCAGGAAAAGTAAAAGATAGGAGTAGAGACGAGGTCATCTCTAGAAGAGAGAAGAGATAACTGAAAAAAAAAAGGGACAGTAATAGACATATGAAGAAAAAACAAAGAAACAAATGATTGCAGAAGTTGACACAAAAGTGGACAACCTTGTCATGCCATGCAACCTACTGAGAAGGATTCAGCCTGGCAGCATCATTACACTGTTCCAGATTCCTACTACAGACTCCTCCCTTTCTGCACCCCAGCCCACTGTGAATGTTACTCACCTTTGTTTTCTTAAGTAGAAGCAAAAGTCCCTTCTGGCAGCTTTCTGTTCCTTGAAGCATTGACCTACTATAGAAATATGGTGTATACCCATTTATTAGCAGACCTGAGCAGGTGGCTATATGTGCAGTTTCTAGGGCCCAAGAATTGTACTTTTCCCATTCAATTCCAGGAGGAATACGTTAGTGTTTTTTTGTTGTTATTGTTGATGTGCCACAGAAATAGTCTGTCCTGCCTTGTGTTCAGCGATGACTACAGAGTTAGTTCATGGGCAATTACATGATTTAGACTGAGATCCAAAAAAGCAGTCCATGAGAAGAGTTTTCCTAATCCAACCTTGAAATCCTGCCTCTTCAAAAACTTACTCGCCTGCCTCAGCACTTTGGAGAGACTTTTATCTGAACAAAGACACAATGGGCCAAGACGACTTTTATTTAAAGCCACTTCTGAAAGTAGAAGTGGTAGTTAGGGTGTTTTGGTTTGGGGCTCTCTCCTTCTCTCCCACATCTCTTCCTGGGCAGTAAAAAGAAGAATTAGCCAGTGCTCCTCTTTGTTTCCAATCCTCTTTGTTTGCAATGTCCATACAATCACTGAAAACTTATAGGAGCACAGTAAGAGACCCATAACACTATAGCCCTAAGGAGATGAAGCTGATGAAGGAGACGACCTGCTTAATGCATTTTGCTTTATGAACAATTTCACATAGAATATGTGAACCTTTGTATATGGCCCTCCCTATTTCATAGACTCCCTCCTCTGAAGTAGCTGTCTTGATCACTAGATTAGAAAGTAATACTTGCTGGCTTACTTTCCAGCTTTATTTATGGCTTTCTAAGGATAAAAATTATGAAAGTATCTCTCCCATGATCCTGCTGTGAGGGTGCAGCTTCTGAGGTGGATGGGTTTGATTCCCGTTTAATAAAGAGAGGAATCGAATCCTGGATACACATCTCATTTCCAACCTTCGCTGGATGAACCCTCTGAGATTAGCTTGATTATTGTGATAAAGGAAAATCAGCACCTGAGTGGGAGATAATACTTGTCTGTGGTGCTATTTTAGTTGGTTTCTTTTGGGAAGTCTCCATCTGGAGCTGGAATGAAAACTAGAGGCTCCATATGAAATCAAATGGGCACACATTAAGACTACTCCTGGGTTAATGTTCACTGTGCCAAATATTTGGATACAACTGCTATTTATCAGACAATGTTAGACTGACACACAGAGTCTCTATTTGTCTCATCAAAAATAAATTCCAATGTGTACTAAATGTGCAAACTCATAGCCACGGTAGCCATTTTTTGCCTTCATATGAGTGATCACATGGTGTTATTTGTCGTGATAAACCTAAGCATCATACTTGGGAGATGAACTACGTTCATGTTATCTATGAACACCATGTCCTTCCTTCCCCACTTCCCACCCCCAATTTATTTGAAGAATAATAAAAAGGCTTTTAAAAAGTGGTACGGAGTGAATAATCTCCTGAATATTTATTCCTATTAAAAGTAGATGCTTCTTCCTTTCTATGAATATTTTTCAAATAACAATGCTTTCAGCTGGTTTGCTTATAAAAAAGGATGCAAACATTACTAAAGGAATTGGCAGCTTTTATTCACAAGAGAGTTTTCTCTGGAAGGGAAGGGAAGTGTTTGGTGAATTCTCTTTCTTGCCTACCCCCCAGCAGTTATCACTGCATATAAAGAGGTTGGATGAGCCCTGAAGGTAGTAGGAATGTTTGTCCGTATATGAGCATGTTAGAAATGCCAAGTCAGTGTGACTAATGGATAAGACAGAAAGCAAAGCCGGTGATCTAAGATGAATAGAAGCATTAGAGGAAAAACAGGAATGCAAATCTCATATTCTTAGAAACACAGACCTTACGTCTGCTCCAGAGTTTTGTTTCATCAGCTTATAGCTCATGGTCTTCTTCACTGTACAGAATAATTGTAAAATCTGCAATAACTGGGAGAGGTAGAGCCTGTAGAAGCTGACGTTTGTATTCAAAGTTGCTTGATGGAAGCCGCTAAGCAATACTGAAAATGCTGGCAGGAATCCCAGAGTTCGGAGGGAATTTCCATGTGCTGACTCAGACATGAATTTTAGCTCACTGGAGTCCTACACCTGATCCTGCTGAAGTTATGAAATCTGGAAACAAGACTGAATTCAAGGTGAACTTCTGAAATTCTTAACAGCACACATAGAAGACAGAAAAAGGAAGGGTGATGGATGTAAACACATAGTATGTAGCTCACTACCGTGTAGAGTACTGCTCTGAGGAAAAATTACAAAGACATTCAGCTGAACACTAAGTCGAGCAGCAGCATCTGGGAATGAGGGCAGCAAAATTCTTGCCTTCCCAAATTGACAAGACAGATTAACAGGTGCTTAGTCAGCCACAGAGATCTAACTATGATCAAAATATGCTACGCTGGAAACACCTTAAATACAGAAGAAAGTACTGATGGCCTGTAAGGGCTTGCCAGTTCCTGGGCTTACTTCTTTAGATGCTACTTTTAGCAAAGCAAATTTCAGTATGAAAGTTAAAACTCTTAGTAAGCTTTTTATATACGTTAGAGTACAAGTCCCAAATTACTAATGAAAAATCATTTTCCTAACAATTCTAGTAAAAAATGGTAACTCTGGGTTCCAGTGCAGATGCAGAACTAGGATGATTTTTCTGAAAGAGAAGGCCATGAAGAGCCTATACCAGCCCCTGTGAGAGCAATTTAATTGAGCTGCAGGAAAACAACGGGAAAAGGCCCTTCTTTAACTAATGCTTATGTATTCCTATGGGAAACTGGGAGACAAATTCTCACAGTCTTGCTTTTTTTATTTCCCTTTTCATTGTCAAGTCAAGTTCTGAAGAGCTGCTTGCTGGTTATATTTTTATTATCCAGTAATGCTTTAAAACACTTTAACATCTCTATTTGTATGCGAAACGTCATCTCCTTCCTTCCAAAATCTTTGAAAACTTATCACCAACCACAACATCTACTTTTCAGACTCTGCTTGCTACTGTTTGTGTCTAGAGCTAATAAAAGAATTCAGAAAAATTCATTTGATAAAATAAGCCTCTGTCCACTGTGGCTCATCAAATGCATCATGATTTTCTCAAATTTCGCGTTGATTTGAAAGTATCGTGAAAAACCCCTACACAGAGTTCTTAGTCTTTCAATGATTTCTTGGTAATCTCTTGCAAGCACTCAGTGTTTCAAAGTCAAGCTTATGATTGGATGTGAACCAGGAAGATTGCTGAGGCTGATTAGAACCTTTTCCCAGGGCTAACACATGCAATTACAAATGTGAAATGTTTGTGCCTGTATAGGAGCTCAGTTAAGTGGGTTTTTATTTCCCTTTTTCTGCTGTTAAAAAAATTAAAATAAGACTGAGGAAGTTTAATAAGCGGTTGATTATGGGCATGTAGTCATAAAATGATCTTGCTATTATAGGCAAGATTTTCAGAAGCAGAGCAAAGTTTTCATCCATTGAGATCAAAGACCTGTGTGGAGTCAGTGGGAGTGGGATTCTAAACACTGCCAAGTACTTTTCAGAATCAACGAATTTATTTAGAAAGAGGAAGAAAGATTTATCAAGTGGCAGCTTTCAAAAAATCTTAGGAAAGTGCTATTGTACACTCTATTTTGCACTGAGAAAGGCAAATATCTATTTTCTTTTCTGAAATTGCACTTACCTTAAACATAATAATAGCTAGTTTAGAAACAAAACAAACCCGCATTGAAATATATAGCTTTTTTTTTTATTATTTGTTTATTTCAACTTCTATGTCCTCTAGCTTCAACGTCACTTTATTTTCATTGAGCTACTTGAATTTTATTAAGGTTTCTTTTTACTTGGTGTTAAAATATTTGTGTTGACATAATTAGATCTTATAGTCATGGTAGAACACTTATTCAGCTGAATATTCAGCATATTTTCAGTACATGTCCTGTTCCATTAACAAACTCTGACTTACAGCTCTTCCTCTCCAGTGACAGAAATCAGAGTTCATGAAATTTGAAGTAATTTTTCTGTGAATCAAAACAGCATGTTTTTTGATAGCAACTGTATTCCCTGAAGGGAAAGGAATTTTGGGGTGGTAGCTTTGGGATTTTTTGCTTATAAGCAAGAAATATATATTTTTAAAAAAAGTTAAAATTCACATCATACTTTCTTCCCAGAAATACAGATACATGGCATTATTTCCACACAAGGCTGGGGTTATTTACCAGCAGATTCATGCAATTTCTAGCAAACACTTAAATGACATCAGGCTTGTGTTTTAAACACAATGGTCCAAGGGATAAATAGTTCTGTGCGAACACAGCACTGATGTAAGCCACGAGGAGCTGCCCCATCATAAGCAGACTGCCAGAAAACATTTCTGCAAAATACTTCTTGGAGTTACTTCTGTATGAAACAGTCACTTACTCATGAGTCACCTCCTCATGTGGTGTAGGCGACCTACTGTAATAAGCTAACATGTACCCAGACCCTTTTTTAGTTCTCTCACCTCCCTTCAATCTGCCTAACAGCTTCCAAGAGCTAGACGCGTCCCTGTGCGTGTGAGGAAGCGAAAGTTCACGTCAGCTGGGTGGGTATCTGTGGATTTTGGGAGATGGAGACAATACTCGCACAGATGTAAGCGCAGGAAGAGTTCAGTCTTCAGCGGGCAACTTGTTTAAGTTCTGATGTAGGTTTGTACAAACTAACAGGGGACTTTGTGATTTTTGGCTCAGGGAGTTATCTCTCTAAAGGTCTGTGAAAGGAAGAAAGAGAATCTATGATATAGAATAAGCTTCTAGTTTAAAGGAGTACACTTCTCTGTGAAAACTCACTTTGTTTCTCTAAGATAAGCAAAAACTTACAATTAATTGGGAAGAAAAAATAGTACAGGCAGCATAGCTTAACTTAGCTCTGAGATTGTGGTAGCGTACATCTACAGAGTATTTTTTCAGACAGATTTGATCTCACCCTAGTCATTCTCTGAGCCAACTGCAAAACCCAATTCTCTGTATTGGCAGACATGTAGCTGTAGTCCTCACAGCACTCATTCTAAACTAATAAGTCTGGCAGAGGGAGAGAGTATATTAGCTCATTCTTAGTTCCAGCAGCTACCCAGAAGGCATTACAACACACTTGAGATATATCTCATACAAACTACTGATATGCCCACACTGCACAGAAGTGACTGCAGTGTGCTGTAGGGACAGCTCAGGCACCAGGAGCTGTGACAGCTCAAAGTGAGGTATTATACCTGACATCCCAGGCAGACTATTACTGAGTTAAAGCTGGTTTAGCTGTAACTCCTGTGGTCGAACCTATGAAAAGAGTCCAGTTTCTTCCAAAAAAAAAAAGAAAAAAAATCATTAATGTCAGGGCAGCTTGCATATTTCCCGAGCTCAACAAGCTCTGTTTTAGCCTCAGGTACCTCTGAACATTTCCTGGGTGTGGAGTTCATGTGATATAACTTCTAAAAAGTTCCTTGCTTACAATCTGCCAGGCCAAAAAAAAAAATTGTAGGAGTGAAATGAGCTGGGAGAAAGTATAACATATGGTCAGAGGAGAGAAAATGGTACTTTGTTGTCCCTAGCATTAAGTTAAAGAAGACTGCACACTTTAGAAGCTGATAAGCATAATTTTTTTCAGCCACCAGCTAGCATGTCTGGAGCTGTCATCTGAATTCAGAGCTGAGCTCAGGACTCCTGATTCAGAAGCAGAGTCACCAACACTGCAGCAAAGTGCTTGATTTACTCCTTGCAGAGGTACCGGCTGCAGATTCTCGGGCAGGGGAGAATCTCTGCCATGAGCCTGCTGTGTGCCTGTGCAGCCAACAAAACCAATGGCATCCTGGGTTCTATCAAGAGCAGCATGGCCAGTCCTTCAAGGGGAGCAATCATTCCCCATTTCTCAGCACTCCTTAGATGGCACTTAGAGTGCTGTGTCCAGTTTTGGTCCACCTGGTACAAGAAAGGCATTGATCAAATGAGGCAAGTTCAGTGGAGGCCTACCAAGATGGTCAGGGGTTTATACCACTTGCCCTATGGAGTAGAGGCCGAAGGACTTGGACCTGTATGTCCTGGAGAAGGGAAAGCTCTGGGGGACCTAAGCAGGATCTTCTAGTACCCATGAGGAGGTCACCAGGAAGACAGAGCCAGGCTGCTCGCAGCAGTGTGTGGCAGGAGGAAAAATGGCAGTGAGCATACATTTAAATAAGAGGGGCTTAGATTAGATATAAGGAAAATATTTTTCATCCTGAGGACAGCCCAGCAGTGGAAGAGGCAGTCTAGGGGCTCATTCAACCTCCACACTTGGAGGTTTGGAAAAGCCAACTGGATAAAGCCCTGAGCCATGTGATCTGATCTCATAGCTGAGCCTGCTCTGAGCAGGATGTTGGACTAAAGACCTCAGAGATCCCTTCCAATCTTAATTATTCTGTGATCCTATTTCTTCAATGGTTTTTTTAGGGAAGTTACAGGCTACTTCACCAAAGCACTTACCCGGCTCAGGCTACTCCTAAAGGCTCTCCTAAAGGCAGCAACTGTAAGCAGACAAATTTTTAATCAAAGTATTAGCCAAAAAACCTGACTGTTGCTTTCAGGGTTTACTGTGAGGTAACACTATGTCTTTGCATGAGTTTCATTCTTCCTTCCATAGCAGATATCTTTTTTCTCAGTCCTCCATCACTGCTTAGTTCCCCAAATGCATTTTCCTTCTCTTCCCAGATTTTTTCCTTTGTTTCCAAGCTCCCATTACATGTAGATATATATTCTTTATAACTGAAATTCTTTATAGTAGACTCTGATTCAAAAATACACAGAGCTGGGTGGATTACCAAACACCAGCTGATCTGCAGTCACTGATTACGTAATCTTAGCCCACTGCAAACTTTGTAAGAAGCCTGTTATGTTTCCTACATTTGTGTGTAAACTGAAGTCTTACTTCACCTTTTCCATGAACGAGAGAGTGTGCACTGGTGTTCAGTAGACAAGCATTAACACTTCAGGGCAAAACTACTTGCTTTGTGTTTCTGGGCTCTTTTTCTCTCAGGTTATTGTAGAACAACTCAAAACAGGCCGATATGATATATATTCAACTGGGAATCAAGGAATACATTTCCTGCTGACCTTAGTGTCTTCCTGGGTATGAAAAACATTTGGTAGAATCAGCATTATTAATAGGGATATTTATATACTTACAATGTATCTAGCTTCATTCATCATGGCATGCTACTTTCATGCATAATACTCTCATGTGTATTGTACAACATCAGAATTAGCTGTGTGTCAAATCTTTGAGTACTCCATGTACAAGCTATTTTGAACATTCCACTGTGTTGAAACTGTGAATAATTAAAGAAATAAAAAGATATTTTGACCTGGGACAGGGAGGGGGAACTGACTTAAGAAACTGTAAAATGGGGCCCTATTTTAAAATTCCTATTTTATTCAGTACAAATCAAAATGTCTCTAGACCTTGAAATTGGTATTTACAGAGGAACTTAAAGGACTTAGGTATCTACAGCCCTTGTACTATTATTGGGAATAACAGTGTTTGGTTTGGGAGGGGGTTTCTTTTGAGAATTCCAGCCTGAATTCTTCAGCTCCCACATCACAGCTGTGCTCAAAATAAGACAGCTTTTTTTTTTTTTTTTTTTTTTTTTGCTTTTTTTTACAATAAAGTGAGTCATCATTAAATTTCATTCCTAAGAAATGGACATGCACCATGAAATGAGCTTCTTTGTTCTCAATTAAACCTGCAGGTACAGCCAAGATTCATTTGTCTTTAGACTGAGATGTTGGTGTACATTATTCTGCCTGCACAAATATGTTTAGTCACTTCTCAGTCATCTTCCTCACTGATCATTGCTATGGCTTTAGCTAACTCGCTAAATGTTGTTGAAGTCAAATTATCAGTTGACTGAATGTCTTGATCTACTATAGCAGCATAACTGAAAGGCTACATAATGCTAACTGTTTCATCAGCTGGCCAAATGGTATCCTCTGTTATTTCTTGTACTTTGATTTGAATGCAATGAACTGAATTTTATAAGCAGGAAATTAACTACAAAGACTATTCACAGGTCACTTGTAAAAAAGCTTAGCAGAAGGAGGTCACTTGGGCTGCAACTTAATATTTGATAGCATTGCCTGTGTTATGTTACATATAATTATGTGAATAGCTTGAAATGCAGTTATAAGGTTGGAGGTGCACAGTGGTACTACTTCTGGATCACATCTTCAGTCCCTGTTTGAGCACTGGTGGTATAAAGCACACAAGGCAGCAACTAAATAGGTGGGCATTTCCCTAAATAAAAGGGACTATCTTAGAAACAGTTAATCAACAATAACTTACTTTTACTCTCAATCAGTGATAAATTTAGCCATTACCAGCTTTTGGGAGAGTTTCTTAACTGCTTATTTTTACAGATCACAATTTAGAGCAACCCCTTGGCTGCTATAACCTGTGCTAGCCTGACTCTCTTTGGCTTCTCGTCTCCTCACTGATAAGCTTAGGCAGATCCTCACTTGCCTCACAGGCTTGCACAGATCCTATCCTGAAAATGCTAATTATCATAGAACCATAGAATCATAGAATCATAGAATCATAGATTGTTTTAGGTTGGAAGGGATCTTAAACCCACCTGCCATGGGCAGGGACACCCTCCATTAGACAAGGTTGCTAAAGCCTCACACAGTAATTTTTTCCTTATATCCCTCTCCAGATTTCCTGTAGCCACCTTTCAGGTACTGGAAGGCTGCAATAAGATTTCCCCAGAGCCTTCGCTCAGACTGTCTTCATAGGAGAGGTGCTCCAGCTCTCTGATCATCCTCATGGCCCTTCTCTGGACTTGCTCCCACAGGTCCATATCCTTAATTCGGGGGCCTCAGAGCTGGACACAGTACTCCAGGTGGGGTCTCACAAGAGCAGAGAGGCAGAATCACCACTCTCAACCTGCTGGTCACACTTCTTTTGATGCAGCCCAGGATATGATCGTCTGTCTGGGCTGCAAGTGCACATTGCTGGCTCATGTTGAGTTTTTCATCAACCAGTACCCCTAAATCCTCCCCAGGGCTACTCTCAAAACATTCTCTGCCCAGCTTGTAGTTGTGCTTGGGATTGCCTTGACTCGCATGCAGGACCTTGCACTTGGCGTTGTTGAACTTCATGAGGTTCACAGGGTCCCACCTCTCAAGCCTATCAAGGTCGCTCTGGATGGCATCCCTTGCCTTCAGCATGCCAACCACACTACACAGGTTGGTGTCATCGGCAAACTTGCTGAGGGTGCATTCGATCCCACTGTCCCTGCTGCCAACAAAGATGTTAAATAGCGCTGGTTCCAACACCAACCCCTGAGGAATGCCACTTGTCACTGGTCTCCACTCAGACATTGAGCCTTTGATTGCAACTCTTTGAGTGCGGCCATTCAGCCAATTCCTTATCCACCAAATGGTCCATCCATCAAATCCATGTTTCTCCAATTTAGAGACAAGGATGTCAAATGCTTTGCACAAGTCCAGGTAGATGATGTCTGTCACTCTTCCCTTGTCCACCAACACTGTAACACCATTATAGAAGGCCACTAAATTTCTCAGGCACAATTTTCCCTTAGTGAAGCCATGTTAGCTGTCACCAGTCACCTCCTTATTTCCCATGTGTCTATTATTCCTACCTATAAAGGGCTAAAGTGTCTAACCTGGGCCTATCGATGTTAAGATGCTGGTCAAGATGCATGAAACCTAAAACATTTAATAGAATCATAGAAACATAGAATGGTTTGGGTTGGAAGGGACCTCAAAGATCATCTCGTTCCANCCTCTGGACTTGCTGCAACAGGTCATAGAATCATAGGGTAATTTTGGTTGGAAAAGACCTTTAAGATCATCAGGTTCAATCATTAACCTAGCACTGCCGAGTCCAACCACTAAACCATGTCTCTAATCTACGTGTATTTTAAATACCTCCAGGGATGGTGACTCAACCACTTCCATGGGCAGTCTGTTCCAATGATTGACAACACTTTTGGTGAAGAAATTTTTCCTAACATCCAATCTATGTCATTCTTATGTTGGGGACCCCAGAGCTGGATGCAGTACTCCAGGTGGGATATCGCAAGAGTGGAGTAGAGGGGCAGAATCACCTCCCTCAACCTGCTGGTCACACTTCTTTTGATACAGCCAAAGATACAGTTGGCAATTTTAGCAATTTCCTTTGCTAAGCCTGCCACTGAAAGTCCTGTGATGTGTCCAGCTGAAATAGCCTTGCCACTCTGTTTTCAGCTGCAGACTATCACTCTGTGGCAGAATCAGCTGAGTACATCCTCTGAGCCCTTCTCAGTAGGTCAATTCACAGTCAGGTGGACTCCCACATGCTTTAACTACACCCCTCAGTAGGTCAGTGCTTAGCAGAGCAATATCTTATCCATTTTGCCTACTGTCAGTCAGGATTTGTTCTAGTTTATGTGTCTGGTCATGAGTTCTAAGACATTGCATGGACAAAGCAAGAGACAGACATAGCAAAGGAATGGTCATCTGTCTTCCGTAGTAGGGTTCTGCAAAATGGGCACAGCATAAGTAAGTCACGCTTATGGAAAACAATAAGGAGGACAGGAAGATTCTTCCTGTTAGTAGACTAAAACTTATTTGTTTGTTAGGGTATTTAAAATTAGACAAACTCAGTCAAACTGAGACTTAGCTCACATGAATATTCAAAGTGAGAAACAAGATGTTGTGTTGTGCTGCCTTCAGACTGATGAAGCAATCAGGTATTCAGTGAGGTAAGTCTTAGAGTATCAAACAAACAAGAACGTACCTGAGAAAGCCACGGATCAGAGGTTTGATTGTTGTCGGAGAATCTGTCTTTCAGGCTGCTTATCTGTGCTAAAAAATGGTTTGAGCACTTCAAATTGCAAGTGCCCGATCTGCATAAAGTGGAAGTAATATGCTGACAAAGTCCTGTACAGGTAGCAATCAGCATCATCCTGGATGAGCTACAATATTGCTAAGATGTTTTAAGGATGACCTGCCAGAGAAGCATTACAGTAATTAACCCTGATTGTCAGAATGCTGGGCAGGCCTGAGTCTCAGGAGCTGAAGCATTCAAATAAATAAATAAAAGATTACTTGATGTGCATCACTGCTTAGGGACTGCGAGTCTGAAACCAGCATCCTGAGTCCATAAAGATAATAGCTTGCTCACAATTGATGTGAATGGATGAAAACAGGAACCTTTAAAGGTGATCTGCAAAGGCAGAAAAAAAAAAGGGGGGCTGTATCATTTTCACTTCTTTGTAATGACTAAAGAAGGCTTGAAAGCTCCTTTCCCCCCTTACATTTGACATCTTATCTGATCTGCTTTCCTGGATGATTCTACAGCAAACTAGAGGAAAAGTATAATTATGACTCCACATTATACCAAGGAAGTAATACTGAGTTAGGAAAAAAAAGGGGTGTGGTTTTTTTTAATTAAAACCACTGAACCTTTTGAGGGTTTTTTTTAATGCAGATTTTTGTTAGCAGCTAGTTAATTCCAAACTTCTTTCTGAGAGGTTTTACTTCCATCTCTTTCAAGGTTCAGTACTTCCAGTTCTACAATCAAATGCAGAATAAAATGCTAAATCCATTTCTTTGGGTACTCCACAGGCATCTACCAGAAAGTAAAACTAAACCTGATATTACTAGTATATTTAGTCAAAAAAGAAGAGCATAAAATAAGTGTGAAGCTGCCACTTTGTGTTGTCACATGGCAAAACAAGGAATGATGGTAAGTGACATAATGCCATTCTCTCTGCCATCTTTGAATCTGTAAATGCTGCAACATTAAAAGATGTGTGTTTAAGCTCTTAAATGAGATCTCATGTAAATAGCATCAATATCTGACACATTAGCATGCAAAAATTGCTGCAGCAACCTATTTAGCATGAACAACTCAACAGAATTGAAAGAAACTTGGAGATCAAAAACACGCTGCAGAAAAAAAATACACTGCACAAAAACATATAGAAACTAACGGGCTGGGTTTTTCTGGCAAATTACATTCTCATCTGGTATCTCACAAATCAAGATTGGTTTGGGGGAGCTCTTTTGTGACTAATGTTATTGCTCAGCAACAGCATTTACTGCCTGAGAAGGAATAATCAAGGCTGACCCAAACAGTATAAGCAGATATTCCACATGGGGGAAAATTTTGAGTGATTTATGATAGCCAAAGCATTCCTTAAATCTCTCCCAAAATAAACATAGATAAGAAAACAGTCACAGATGGCCAAAAGATCAATCGGAAAAAAAACCACAGGAAGTTTAGTGCCAAAAGTAATTGACATAGTCATCAAATCAATTTCCGATGGTACAGACACTTTTGCATTCAGTCTGCTTTGCCGTGCCATAGAACATTTGGCATGTCATTCATATCACCAGTGCCCAATATAAGCTTGTAGCAGTTATGAGAGGTGCAGGTACTGTCTGGAGTTCACTTTCCACACACTTACTAAGGTGCCAGGTGAGGACCAATTTATTGTTTCTGGTAACTGAGCATTTATATGATATTTGCTTTTGAGACGTAGTATTTTCCCCAGTTATTCTCCATTTTGTGTACAGGAATATAGAGCCCTGGGACACTGTGGACCTTTGCACAAGATGTTCCTTCACAATGATTACAGGAAGAGAAGAAGGGCACAAATCTGTTTGCCAATGTGCTTTTTAGACTAAGCCTTTAGGTCATTAGTCAGAGCAATAGCAGTGACTTCTTCTTCCACAGTTCAAAGATTACTGTGCAAAGTAATAATGGAGAACATTTTCCAGAAAAAAAATAAATCTATTCTTTCAGCATAACTAAAGCACTTTTCAAATCGTGAGAGATTTAAAAGTAAAAAAGGAGCATAATGCCATATCTGGCAGGATAAAGGAGAGAGAAGGGAATTCAACCTGGAGATACACCCACTGAGGAACTGAATCAGAAACCAAGTTTAATGCTTCTTTCAGGCAGTAGATTGCCAGCTGAGTAGGAGCATATTTTGTTTGCTGGTGTGATCAGTAGAAATCACACATTAGTAATTTCCAGCTGCCTACCTGTCTATAAAGTGCCTATCTGTGCACTATCCAGAAGTTTAAAGTTGTTGAGAAGCATAATAGTTGAAAAGTGCTTGAGGTATTGATGGATATTTATGTCTGTTCAGCTGAGGAAATGAGTCTTCTGCTTATTTCTATAGGCCTGAGCACAAAGCTGTAACATTTCTGGTGTGCTTGAGCAATATAAGAAATGTGCTGAGTGTCCTAACACGTGGTACGTCATTCAGAAAGACCTTGGTGACCTGGGAATCCGGTACGTTTTGCAACTAGTGGAAATTTCTGTCACTTTGGGGTGAGATTGGAGTTTTTTGGACAAAGAGTCATTCCTGAGTGTCATGAACACTTTCTGCTGTGAAAGGCAGGTGCTCCTTCTACAGGCATGCCAGGATGCTTACAGACCTTCTGCATGAAAAGAAAATAGGAGGCAGCATTACTGACAACTAAACACAGCAGAGGCAGAGGGCAGATTGTCCTAACCTAGATGATGTAATTTCTCCTAATACATTTATAAAGACAGTGCAGAGGGTTGAGATCCTAGTGTCCTACCGCAGGCCTGAGCGCACTCACTACTCATGATAAATCTATGACCTCAAACCTGGGTCTCTACAGATGCTTAACAGTCACCTATATCTGGCCCACAGGATAGACCCAAGTATTTCCAGTCCTACAAGTGTAGGTTACTGAACCCTGAGCTAAAGGAAAAATGTTGGAGGTTTGTAATCCCCTGAGATACACACATAAACATATATATAGTATAGTGTATATATAGTATATATACTATATATTTGTATATAGGGTGCTACAGCCTTTGCATTCAAATCCCCACACTTTCCTTTGCAATTGTGAATGACACTCTTTCACAAGCCATTTCAGAGAGCAAAACTCAGTTCTAACACTAGAACCAAAAAGAAGCCATGACTGTGAGCTGACCTCCAGATAAATCAGCTTGCAATCAGGTAGCACAAGAAAACAATTTCAAGTTTTGTAATCAAAAGAGGAAAAATGAAACTTTTCCAAAAATAAAAAGTGAAATTACATTTCAAAGTGGATTTTAAAAAGAATTATTTCTTCTTAACCTGCTCATAATACAGAACATTGAAAAACTAACAGGAAATATGGTTGAGATCCAGAGTGTCTTGTCCAAGTAGGGGAAATCACATTTACAAGCCTCAAGTTTTTAGGGGTTAAAATTAAACATGTTGATGCATATAGAGACATGAGGTGGAAAAGACTTTGCTACAGAGTGGTGATGGATTTGTAGAAAAAAATAGACTTTCAAAGAAAATAGAGTATCATTTAGGAATGCCTGAAGGATTTTTTTTTTCCAAATTCAAATCCATTATCAGAATAAAGAAATGCACAATGTATATGATGCATGGAAGCCAAGCAGTAATGAAGTAAAAAATGTACAATTCTGATCTGTATTGTGCTTTTGTGATTTCACTCATATTTTGAATCTAGGATTTTCAATGATGAGCACTGATTTTGGATGTACAAGATGAAATACTGTCATTATTCAGTGTCCAGAAATGCTGAGTCGATACCCTTCCCCCCACACTCAATGCTCCAGCCACTTTTCAGATTTCTTCTTTAAACAAGTCAATAGTTCCTTCTCACACCTCCCTCACTGCCTGCAAAGGCCTCCCTTTACATCCACCTCGAGCTGAGGAGCCACTTCAGCTCACAGACTCCTGGTGCAACAGCTTAAAACAGTTCCCTCAGAGCTACCGCAGACTATTATTATGTCTGTATAGTTGCCCTGATGCAGTAAATAAATTTTTAAAAAATTCTCATGAAGAATTAGAGTGTATGGTTTCTTTGCTAGGTTTAGTGAATAAGCGAACTCCCTCCTCTATAACTAGTAATAAATAGTCATAAAACCTTTTGCTGTCATTTGAAAGAATAGTGTAAAATGCAGGTAAAACACCACAGAATTGATTTTGCACTTATCAGACAACAAGAAATGTAGTTATATTTCATTTCCCTGAGGAGTATTTTATTTTATTCAGCCCCTTTTCTTCAAAAACCAGCAGAATTCAGTGGTCTTCCAGTGACTGCGGCAGGATTCAGCAATCTACTGCAATGCCTGGATTTTTTTCACAGAGGCCTGTGCTCTTTAGTAATAAGCAACTTCAGCTATGGTTGGACCACTGTGCTTCTCTATTTGTCCCTTGTTATTTCAGGAAAAAGATCTGACTGGACCCAATTTTTCTGTGGAAGTATGGGCTGTAAAGTGAAGGCAGCTTCTGTGTTTCCCTTAGATCTCTTTCTATGGTCTGCTGCTTTGCAGAGTCTTGTGTCACTCTGCTAGGACAGGACTAAGCAAATTTCCTCTCGTTCGGCTCTTCCTGCTGATCAAGTAGCTATATTTTGGACCAGATGCATACAGGAATACACCTGTGTTATGCATTTCCGGAAACGATAATTTTGATCTTATTCATTCTTTTAGCTGCCTATTCTTCTTGGAATGAAGGGGGACACCCCTTCCCACTGCCGCCCTTGATATGAGGTAACAAAAAAACAACAGAAAGATTTTCAGTTCCTAGTGCTACACATAATTCCTTTGTACTCCCGAATTCTGCCCCTGTCATACTGTCAGCAGACGGTGGTTAGCAAGGCATCCTGAAGTTCAAAGCAGAGTTCTCTGCCTTTGAAATCATATTGGAATAAGAAAGCCAAAAATTTCTTTGTCTAAATAACAGTGAGGACTACTGGCCTGTTGGAAATAAAGAGGTATTACTTCTAAAACTATTTGTAAAGATGCCCTTGCTTGCTCTGACCTGAGGAATATCCAGGTAAGTTTTGATGCTATCGCATTTTAAATAAAAATCTCAAATGTCAACTGATCCATGATTTCAAAGCATGCAAACTATTGGAAGCCAGGTGTCCCTTTTAGCACTACTTTGCAGCTTCTGCAGTATCACAGAGATGGTCCAATGAGTGGAGTTTAAAAATAATAGATAATTTTAAAAGTCTTGAAAAAAATAATTTAAGTAGTTTTCATTTCTCCTACTTGCACCTGATAAGTGAACATATTAAACTGTGAAGACTCAGGAGCTTCCAAAAGCCTTTGATGTGTATTAGAATAATCTAATAATTAACCTCAGGATTCACCAGCATGATGCATTGAGGTGAAATGAAACAGTGCTTATGATGAAGGGAATTCCAGATCTGCCAGCCCCAAGGTGCCAAGCTGGCTTCATTCTCCTCTGTTTTGCCACGGAGAAGTGTGAGTTCCCCTTGATCCACCTTTTGTTGCATTGTGTTCTTGGTGAGAAGTTTTTCTTTCAGTGCAGATTTTTTTTTAAACAGCTGGGTGTATCGTGTTTAAAAAGGCAATAGTGATAAATAACATTTGGCTTACATAATATGCATGTAAAAAGAAGGTATATTTTCTCTCAGGACTATTTTTGCCAGTACCTGATATTAGAGAGCATTGTTCACCCCAGAATAGCTATTAAATATGTTTTATTGATGTGGTTACCTGATCTAAACGTCAGCCCTCTCTTTAAAGTGAGAAAGCCTATGCTCACAACTTACCCTGCTTCTTTGGCTAATACAGCGTGGATACTAGTCTTATCTCTGTTCTAAAGAAGGACAGTACTTCAGCTCCTACAAGTGCCATTGAAGAAGTACCTGTTTTGTGTTAATAAAATGCTTCCCTTGCCTTTAAATGCAAGCATAATGGTTCATAATAATACAACTCCGTATCTGTACCAGAGCCAGAAGTGGTCACTGATTTTATGTACTCAGATTAAGTAAGTACTTTCATCGTGATTTTGTAATGTACTGAAAAGCTTCGATGCCAATTGGACCGAACGGTAACTGAGGGCATCAGCAGTTCCCTGAAAATGAACACTCAAGCCCCAGAATTGATTAAGGAGTGGACATTTAAAAACCTGGGCAGCAGTTTCTGTTGTCTGTGACTCTCTGAGTGCTTTTGTAATATGCCGTGGGAGCCAAGGTAGCCTCAGGCTCGCTGAAGCGGGCCACAACAACGACTGACAGCCAGGGTCACTGTATCGCTTTCATTCACAATACGATTCAGGAGGGAGAGGAGTTGATAGGAATGTCTGCAGATATGTGCAGCAGCAATACTAAGAACAAAATTACGCAAGGTGATGCTTTAATACACTGCTTAAAGACTGTCTCTCTGTAAGCGTACCCTCTCTTACGGTTGCATAGACATTTCCAGAGCCCCCCCCAGAGTAAATCAAAAGACACACTAGAACAAAAAGCAGTCATGCCACTTACAGTGTGTTTCCACTTTCACAAATTGCAACTAAGTCTTTAGAAGGATGTCTAGGAGAAACCTGGACTGGGAAGGATTGCTCTTGCTGAACCAAGGAACGACAGACCAAAGAGGGAAAAACTTTTGAAGTGTTCGAATACTGCTTCCTATCCCTGAACACTAAGTATTCATTTCTCAGTGTTAACAGAGGTTGTGTTCAAGCCATAGTTATAATGTTGTATTAGGAAAGGAGCAATATATGTAGCAGTATATTGTGCTCTGATCCTTTCTTCTTAGTCAAGGATTCACCAACAGTGACCACCATGTTAATTTGCAAAAAAACCCAAAACAAAACAAAACAAGAGTTTAAATGTGCCTTGAACTGAGGATAGAAGTCTAACAGAAGCTCTAGAAAATGCTTCTCAAGAGGAAAGCTGCTGTCTCTTGGATAGGCTACATTAAATGTATCTCCATTGTACACCCTCTGCCTCTCAGTGCACTTCCAGATCCAGATCTTCAAGACCACTGACACACCAAATTAATCCATAGTTTTTTTCCAACACTTACAGTTCTCAGAGTGTTTATGTCTTTTGAAAGCAATGCAATTTATCCAGGATAAAGGTAAAACGTTCCTTCCATTGAGGTGAAGCAGCAGATTTATTCAAAATAACACTTGTATTAGAGCAACCCGAGATAGAACTGCCTGAGTGAAATTCCCTTCCATCTTTAGGGATACCAAACTGAGTCATACTGAAACTGGTTATAATTTATTTATTCCTGTCAAAGGAGCTCCCTTTCCTTCTAGCACTAGAATGCAGTGAAAAGCCTGAGGTGAACTGTAGTTAATAATGATTTGTGATCAACATGGGAGCACACTTCAAGCAGGAACATCTGCTTTTGACCATGTTTTGCTCAATATTGTCCCTGGTGATGTGACCGGTGGAGCAGAGAGAGCACCTGTATTACTTAACAAGAGGTGCAGCATTTGGAAGACTACATAGGATTCCAAAGCAAGGTGAGCATCTCCAGTCTGAAAGCAGCAAAATGGAGATTGGCAAAGGACAAGCGGAGCCTGGGAACTTGGGAGTGAGGATTTAAAATGGGCCAGGTAGCAAGAGGGGAGGAAAAGTTTACAGTGTGCCACAAATGTGTATGAGGCTGCTGCAAAAGAACAAGGCTCATTCTGGGATATTTTTAAGAGCACTGTTGGATGTAAGACAGAGGAATGAAATTATTCTGCTCTACTTGCCACTGGAGAAGCCTCAGTGGAAGTACTGTATCCAATTTGGGGCATTGCACTTAAAGACAGATGTGTACCAACTGGAGATAATCCAGAAGAAAGCAGCAGGAATGATCACTTTCTCACAAACATGGCCAAGGAGGAAAGGCTGAACGAACTAGCCTTATTTAATTTAGTAAAAAGGAAAGGAAGAGAAAAGGGTGATTATGACCTCCCAATTTGTAAAACTTTGTTATAAAAAGGTGGCCAGCTATCCCTTAAGTCCAAGAGAGGAATGGCCAGAGGAAATCAGCTTGCTTTGCAACAAATGAGATTTGAATTATATATAAGGGAGAAAAATCTAGTCACAAGATTTATGAAAGCGTTAGAGCAAGATAACAAGGTGCAAGTCAAATTAAAATTAGTGAAGATTTTTATGTTTAAGCTTAGGTGTGGTGGCTTAGGTATAACTGAACCTTAATCTCTGAAGGGGTATGAAGAAGACAAACTCTTGAGGTCCCTTCTGACACTGTGAAATTTCAGGAGGGTGAATTCCATCCTCCACCTTCTCTGTGCAAAGGTGTAGAGTAGGCGTTCAGAGACAGTGCTAGGATGGCAAGTAAAGAAAGTCATTTAACTTTAAAACTAATTTTCTTTTGCCATGTGTGCTCCAAACATGCTGTCTCATACCACAGCATCATTGAGGTTGACAAGAAATTCAGACCCAGGACAGCAAATATTGCCAGGTTAGGAGCTGAAAGACATTTGTAATCTGTATGCTTAGAATTTGAGAGTTTGAATTCCTCCTGGTGGCCAAATGTCTATCTGAAACACTATTTAGAAACATATCCTGATGCTGTGATGTTTTCTTTAATGTTTTCATTGGAAAACAAACAAACAAACAAACAAACAAACAAACAAACAAGCGGTGTCAATTCTCTGTGAGAGGAACAGGGCAGGTTGCCTATGTAAACTGCACTAACCTTCCGAATGTGGGCTGAGACCGATTTCCCCACCCCCAAAATTCCTATTGGATTTATTTGGTCTGAAAATTTTGTCTCAAGATGAAATCATGTTGTCATGCAAAGATATCTCTAATCAGACCAAAACAGCCAGCTAAAATTTTCAGGATGACTATCTACAGCACGGATCCTCCACAAGAACATCTTTGCCTTTCATAGGCCACAGGACCAAGTGAATATGAAAAGACAAGCTTGAAAATGTTTCTCCTCTGGTTATTCAGCAAACAAACATGGAATTTCTGAATCAGCACATTAAAGCCTTTTTCCAATCAACACATACTAATGATTAGTAAGGCCTGGGAAGTGTTATGTAGGATTATTCTGGAAATTGCTGTCTGAGGCTGCCTTAATCTGGATATGACTGGGTTTGAATAGGGATGTGTAAGTCACTATCAATTTTCATCAAGTTGGCCCAAGCCTGTTTATCCTTTTTCTGTATGTGATGACACGCATTGCAGCCTAGGTGAAATGTCCCGTCCGCCTCCTAGAAAAGCTTAATAATTTATTTGTAGCCCATTTCATTCTAGACTAGTGCACACTGCTTATTCTCTCTGCTGCACAGCCAGCTCTTAAAGCAGCAGTACTGCGTGTTACAAACAGCTCTGCCTGACATCCCCCTGTTTTTCGTTATATTGATATGTAGCCAGTGTGCGCTGTTAACATTTTCAAAACAAAACAGAATGAAGAATCGATACTGAGGGTGTTTGGGAGAAATGTCATGACCTTGATTACAGCTGGTACAATTCAGCAACCGAGCTGCAAAAGCAATTTCACCCCAGTACCACCAAGGTAAGGATGTAGAAGAAACAAGTTGCCCACTATACAACTTTCATATACGGGGTTAGGGCTGCGAAACCAGCAGCAGCTCATTAGCTTCCTTCGCTTTCATTGCGCAGAGCCCCTTTTTGCTGTACGATAATGCATTTGGCAACACAAAACAATGTTTCCCCTTTTTCTCTTATAAGAAGTTTGTTTTACCAGACCAGTACGCAGCTGCACTCCACTGAGAAATGACTCACGTCACACCTGAAATCACGGTGGGATGAAGGAGGTGCAGTCACGTAGTCTCACTCCTCAGGCTTTCAATTGTTTGCTTGCTTGCTTGCTTGCTTTTCTACCTGAGCAGCCAGTCCTATATTCAGCTTCAGGCTGTAATCACCAGCTCTACATCCAGACCTTTAAGCTCTTAGGGTGCAGCTGGTACGTGATTCAGCAGTTCTGCCTGCAGTAGGTTTGCGTGATCAGGTCCCTTAACACCGTAGCTGCAGCCGACTGCTATGCTGCAAAGGGATCCCATCACATGCTTGTTGCATTGACACCTCCTTTAAGTCTGATTTACCTCTGTCTTTATCCCAACCACCACTTTTAAAGCATATTTTTGTATGATTTTGAAAAGTACCATTCTTGCTCTCTGAGCACAAACACAAAGCCAGAATTCAGGTGAACATTTCTAAGCTAGGTGAGATTTGAGCTCCAGGGCTGCACGTACAGTCTCACACCCAAACTTCCCCCGTGTATCAAATTAAACTACTGAATGAAGAAAAAAACAGCCTGAAAGCTTCGATGACTAGAGGGGCTATCCAGGGCTGGATAACTTTGCAACCGTGCAGGCAGAAGAAGAGTTTGGCTTTTTCCCATTATTAGTTCGCCGTGTCTGACATCTGTGAGTTTCCCATGCTCTGCCTCAGTTTCTTTGCACTAAATTGCACTTCCTCAGGTTGTCCAGGCATTTTCTCTTCATTGCCCCCCTCCTCTTTCAGAGGCCTTCAGTCATGGCAGTGTCAGGTTCCCCCTTTCTACAGCACACTGTGTTTTTTAAGGTTTTGGTATTCTGTACTCAAGGACCTGAAATCTGTAGTCTGCTTGGAAGGGCTTAGTGGCTTGGGACAGCTAGAGACATGTGGACATTTTTCATGAACCTTAGATTTTGCCTGCGATTTACAAGAGTGGACTAGGTGGGCATTTCGAGACTCCATGAGGTTATTCCTCACACCTGCCCCCGCAAGTGTTTTGGTAACTTAGTAGTTACCAAAACCATACATTTTTTTGCTAATGTCTGGACTGATCGTTGGTGCCTTCTATAATGCAAGGTTAGAGAGCAAGCAAAATGCATGTGCCATTACAGGATAGTAGGTCCTAACGTTCGGAGAAGCCAGGTTGCCTTTTTTTCCTCATGAACTGATTCTTCTTTCTGACCCAGGCCCAGGCTATGTTCTTGCTGATAAATGAAATAGGGCCAGGGCATTTTCCCTTTCCCTGAGTAGCCAGGCAAAAGCATACCTATATAACACAGTTTTCTTATCCTCCAAAATAGCTGCAAACTGTTGACTGGGAATAATCTCTGGCCCTTTTTAACTCCCAGCTGTGTCCAGGCTTTGCTTGCGAGAGGACAAGTTGGCCCAGACCAAAACCAACACCAGGAGCCGTGCCAGCGACCCAGCCGTACGGGCACCCACGCACCAGGCTGGGGGCCATGCTCTGCGTCTGTCTGCTTTATCAGTACAGACGTAGCCAGAGGGAGCCAGGGACTGACAATCCCAAGGTATGCATGTATCAGGAAGCCAGAAAGAGAGAGAAACCCATGGATCCTGAGGAAAGGTTACTCGTCTGCGTGAAAATGCAGACACACATCTGCTATGGTAGCAATGGCTGTAGAATGGCATGGACACAAGCTTTGCTAGCAGCCAGAGGAGACACAAAGGGTCCTCGGCAACAATATGTTCTGATTTGCATTTTGTAGAGCCAGTGCTGTTGCACTCTCAGTGCTTTCTGTACCTATACCCGTCTCAACGAGCTAGCAGAATTATACTAGCTCATGCTCTAATTGAGCCCTCATTTTGCTGCACAGACAGCACAAATGCTGGATTGCCTACAGTGCAAGCAGGAGCTGCCTCATAAGCACATATTGGCTCAAACTAGAGGTCCCTCTAGCCCATTTCTGTGTCTCTCATAGTGGCCCATAGCAGATGCTCAGGGAGTAGCAGGGCATGCATCATATATCCCAAAGACAGCAGCTGAGCAAATCTGGGACAAGGAAGATTTGAATGAAAAAGTGTGTTTATCATTTTTAGAGTTTGGGTTTCATCCATGTGCTCTGGCAAAGGGAAAGAGTTTTGTGTTTACATGCATCGCATCACTCCTGTCATAAAAGCAAATGACCCTTTCTGGCCTGTTGCAATGCAATAGCAGAAGCAGAACCATGCAAAGCAAACTGTGCTGTGTATTCCTCCACAGCCCTGCTCCTCCTCACAGGTGTGACATGGCCCAACTCCTCACTAAAGCCTGTTGAAGCAAGAGAGAGACCTTGCTTTTTGTTCGGTGGCAAGCTCTATAATAGGATTCAAGTCTTGTGGCACCTTTGAGTTTGGGAGTCACCAAAGGGACTGGGATACATAATGTTATAAATGGTCCAGGTTAGGCTAGATAAAGAGCATCCTCCTCCAGCATCCTTTTAGGCCAACTCAACCCAGATGAGGAGTGCTCTGTGCACACAGACATCTCTTTGTTCTGGGACTGGGTCCCACACATCTCTGCGGGGCCCTGGACAGCCTTGCAGCCCTGCAACAACCCCATGAGCCAGCCCTGCTACTGTCCCGTGGGCCCCAGTTTTCTCGCTGTTCTGGGGAGCTGATGGCAGATGTCTCATCATGTGTGGAACAGTGCACCTGGGAGGGTCCATCCACTCTGCAATCTTCTGTTCTTTCTAAGAAATCAGGAGAAAACAGAGCAGGACAAAGGGGTTTGCCTGAATATTCAGGAGTTTCTACTACTACTGCCTGAGCCCAGCCCCTGGAAGCGTGTCTAACCTACAGAGAAAGGAGGCAGGAAGGTGGGGGAAAAGAACAGGAAGTAGGAAAGTGATAATGAAATAAATCAACCTAATAAATCATTAGGTTCCTAGGACCTAATGACAACAGCACACTAACACAGGACCTTTGGAGGTCCTCCTGTAACATGTGGGCCCCCCAAAAGAACCTCAGCAATTTAATAGATTTTGCTCTTTGTCTCACTTTTTCTCTCCTTTCCAAACCAATGATTCTCAAGCTTTTCCAATAACATGGTAAAAGACAGCCACAACCCGTGCAGAGATAGCTGCTGCCCATACATGTGTGTGCATGGAGTGTTGTCATCTACTTGTGTGTTTCTGCCCTGGTTGCTCACTGGAAGATTTGGGTTAAAACATCACATTTCTGAGCTTGGTCTCAGTTAAGACTTCAGTAAGTAAAAGGCTGCAAACTGTGGCTTTGAAGCTGACCCTGCACCTGACTGATAGCTTCACTATCCCCCAACTTNGGGGGGTGGGGGCAGACCCCTACGTGCCATTTGGTGCAGGCCTGGCCCTACAGCGCGAAGCTGCGATGCCTGCAGTTGTTCTGCACCATCCCCTGGTGGGGTCAGGCTTCCTTCTCTGAGGGAAGTGTATGTCCTGGAGGAAAAGGGGGATGGACACCTGATTAGTATCAGTGCTGGGCTAGGAATGCCCCTCTGAACGCTGTCAGCATCACTCAGCGAGGTTTGCCTCCCTACAGCCAGCACCTCTGTGCTCAGCTGAGCCCTTCGCTCCAGTTGCCTTTGGTCTTCCCCATCCCCTGTGNCATCCTCCTCCAGCATCCTTTTAGGCCAACTCAACCCAGATGAGGAGTGCTCTGTGCACACAGACATCTCTTTGTTCTGGGACTGGGTCCCACACATCTCTGCGGGGCCCTGGACAGCCTTGCAGCCCTGCAACAACCCCATGAGCCAGCCCTGCTACTGTCCCGTGGGCCCCAGTTTTCTCGCTGTTCTGGGGAGCTGATGGCAGATGTCTCATCATGTGTGGAACAGTGCACCTGGGAGGGTCCATCCACTCTGCAATCTTCTGTTCTTTCTAAGAAATCAGGAGAAAACAGAGCAGGACAAAGGGGTTTGCCTGAATATTCAGGAGTTTCTACTACTACTGCCTGAGCCCAGCCCCTGGAAGCGTGTCTAACCTACAGAGAAAGGAGGCAGGAAGGTGGGGGAAAAGAACAGGAAGTAGGAAAGTGATAATGAAATAAATCAACCTAATAAATCATTAGGTTCCTAGGACCTAATGACAACAGCACACTAACACAGGACCTTTGGAGGTCCTCCTGTAACATGTGGGCCCCCCAAAAGAACCTCAGCAATTTAATAGATTTTGCTCTTTGTCTCACTTTTTCTCTCCTTTCCAAACCAATGATTCTCAAGCTTTTCCAATAACATGGTAAAAGACAGCCACAACCCGTGCAGAGATAGCTGCTGCCCATACATGTGTGTGCATGGAGTGTTGTCATCTACTTGTGTGTTTCTGCCCTGGTTGCTCACTGGAAGATTTGGGTTAAAACATCACATTTCTGAGCTTGGTCTCAGTTAAGACTTCAGTAAGTAAAAGGCTGCAAACTGTGGCTTTGAAGCTGACCCTGCACCTGACTGATAGCTTCACTATCCCCCAACTTTCCCGCAGCCCACATCATATATGTAGCCAGTATTAATTGCCTCATTATAATAAGATGGGCAAAGCTAGGGCTGACGAAAACAGCAGAAACTACAGAAGGCAGTGTTACAGCCTGCCAGCTGCCGCCCTCTATTTTATTTATCCTCTCAGAGTCCCCCGGGCTGAGAGGGTGGCCAGACTCGTGCTGGAGGCTTGCAAGCCCCAAACATGCGCCACATCATTTTGCCCAGACTTAAAGCAGAGAGCCGTAAGCACCTGTCTGTCCTCATTGCCGTTCAAAACGGGGCAGTTTGATACAGCTGTGCTGCTGATGCTTTTTGTGTCAGAAGGCTCATCTCCTGCACATGTCCCACAGCCTGCCTTATGTGTGTGACTGCTGCCCCTGAGCATNGCTCTCAGCTGCCTTGTCTGTCTTTTTTCTTTCCTGCCTCTCCCCGTTTCTTTTTCCTCCGGGACTTCTCTCTGCCTCTCCCCTTCAGGTTTCCTGTCTCCCCTCCAAGCCGGCACTTCCGACAGCAGGAATTTTGAGATATGGCACGCTCATACATTTTGTATTAGCTCTAGGGGCTCTTAAGCCTTCTGACTTCATGGGGTTACACAAACTAGCAACTGCTGTAGCCCAGGAATGCACCTGGAAGTAAGAAAAAAAGGGGGGGGGGGGGCAGAAATTAAATGCTTAGCAACAGGAAAGCCACC
>VXBL01000142.1:236842-272107 GCA_013400195.1 Aramus guarauna | reverse complement strand
AATGCCACACTTTTGAAGAATTAACTAGCTATTCATTCAATCTGAAAGGGTTATTGCATTAAGAACTCATATTAGAATTAAGGGGGGAAAAAAGCACTTGCTGGCTAAAGGCTGAGGATAAACCCAGCATTTCTTTATCACTGCCTAGGGAAAAGAAAAACCTTAATTACAATACTTGTCTTTGAATAATATTTCAGTCATAACAGCACATTTCTCAGATTCTGCATGATAAGTGCATTAATATTTATTCAATTTCTATGACCTTTAGATAATTCCTAAGGGTCCTATTTTGCTAGCGTTGATGGTTGCTCACTTTTTATGCTCCTTCTGTACACTGGTCCAAAGCTTGATCACCATATATCAGCATCCTTCTTGTCTTTGGAAGCCTATTCCTGTGAATGGGGTGAACAAAATTTGGAGCTGACTTTGTTCTCAGGCCTCACTGATCTTTAGGGGCAGAGATCTTCTGCCATGGTAGACCTTGGTGGACCTCAGGCTGAGGGCAGAGACCTATTCCTGTTGAAACTAGTGCGACTGGGAAAGACTTGCAGCCATGCTTTCTGCACTATTTGGTAGAAATGTCTCAAATGTTTGTCATTTATTGATATTTAGTTCCTTTTGTCAACTTGAATCCACATCCTGCTTGCCTTACATGGGGGCTTTTCTGGAGAGTACAGGAGTAAGACTGTCTCCCTTTGATTTCACTCATTTTACGTTTTCAAACATGTATTTGCACCTCTTACACCTTAGAAATATGTTTTACATTCTAAAAAGTGATTAAAATACTTAGAATTTGTCTTCTTCACCCACTGGCATTAAAAATGAAGGGGGTTTGGTGAATTTTTTACACTTTCAACAATGGTTAGATGAGCATATTTTTGTCGATGTTAAGGCTGCCTTCTTTTCAAAATGTTTGGTTTTTTTTATGAAAACGTTAGTATATCAAGTTACAGAAATCTCCATTGGTTTCCAGTTATAAAAATAGGGTAGAGAAAACTGAGTGTTCAGACACTGGCACCTGGCTTGGCTTTACAGAGCTCATTTACAAATCGTATTTTGAGTGAAATAACTTGTATTTATAAGTCTGGGCTAGATAAGATCACCATCCTTCAAGTAGTTTGCAGGCAAAGACAAATCTGTAGTCTTCCACCTAACGTCTGTGTGCGTGTTTGCAAAAAACCAGAGCGCTCTCAATTTCTAGAAGCAAGTGCATGTGAATGAGGCCGTGTCCCCTTCCTTCTCTCTGGTACACCCAATACTGAACTCCTAATCAGTCTTTGGTGATAAAAATACAATTCTGAGAGGAGTTTAAATGTCCTTTATGCAAAGAAAAGTCTCTTATCTGCAGTAATTTGGTGAAAAGGCTCTGTGATGATATCTGAAGTGCTGTGCTTCACCCACAGAAACTCTGCCTCCCACCTTTATTTTTTTGGCTCAGTAGTTTCAAGAATTTGGAGTGATAGCTAGGCAGAGACATGCCAACATGGGACATTTATTTGTATATCAGTGGATCAGAGTCTCTTTTTTAACTAAACAATTTAGAAAAACAAAAGACACTGTCTTTCTGGATGGTTGTATTTCTTTCATAAACAACGTCAGCAGATAAGGGCATATTTCTGTCCTCAGTTGAGGAGTTTTTTTATCATGAAAAGGTATCAAACTATTATCTAGTCATGCACTTGTCCCAGTGGGAAAAAAAAAAAAAAAAAAGCTTTTAGAAAGCTGAAAGAGAAAAATGCAAAAGTCTTAGCATTAAAAAGTCTTCTACCAACAATACAGGACAACAGTGGCATTTTTAAAATAAATACTCTTTGGTTATTTTTTGTAAATACAAAAGAAACCAGTCTTACGATCTAAATTAATTTTGACTACATTTACAGACCAGGAGGAATCCAGACTAGTTGCAATGATTTCAATGAGGAATATTCAATGAGGTAAGAAGAAAGGTTTTTTGCTTAGAGCAGGCACTAGTTTTAAGCCTTCTTTGGGCTTGGTACATGACATTGGATTTATAATCTGATTTTCAGCTATTCTTAATATTCACAGGAGCTGAAGAATTTTCTTTAGAAACTGGAGTAGTCCCTGTTCCCACATCCCAGGCACTAAATCGATCAAACCCATTTCCAAGACAGGAGTCCCAAATCCCTCCCAGAGCTCGGAGCCCAGATGCCTCAGAGCGCTGAAATGATGGATCTCTTCCCGGGAGCGGATTACTAGAGCATAAACACCGTGAATACCTATCTAGCAGCGTACCAGTCGCTGATGCTGTATCTGGAAATGAATTCAATATATTCGATTGTTTCAGAGCATCTTATTTCAAAGACGAAACATAAGATTGCTCCCTCCTGTACATGAGAAACAATATTCTCGCTGACACAAATAAACATATTACACGTATCACAGGTACAAATCTCACAGCATTTGTCTCACTAGTAATAGTTGTCTCTTGGCTCTCAGGTAGCAATACCCTGACAAGAACCTACCTCAGTGACCAGCGAAGTATGATATAACGTTTGGACTGAGAGCAGACGTGCTTCACATGTCATTCAGCACGCAATACAACCTTCCTTTTAATCACACGGAAATCTAAATTCAGAGCCACTATGAACATTAAAGGAAGGTGAAAATCCATCATTAACCCATGCACTGGCTTTCTCCTGGCTATATTGACGAAGGATAAACACAGCAACCTTGACTAATATTTTATTTTAATTAGAGTAGAAGTAAATTGCAATAAGCACACAACACAGGGAATTAACAGAAAATTAAACAAGCTTTATGTATAAAACTGTAAAACCACTCTGAGGCAATTTGAATTCTTCATCAGACTGGGGACTGTACACATATTTCTTTATTTATTTTATTGAGTGCTCATGTTTCATTCTCAAGCAGGCCTGCATGTATTGATTCGATCTCATGTCCAGTGAAGTGTGTATGTGCAAACATCTAATGGGAGCAAAGACCTGAAAGATAAAATGGTCTTTTTTTGGCCAGACCTCACACCCTTGGAGATTTGCCTGGCCCAAAGAGGATGTTATTGCACAACTGGCACAACCTCTTTTTGAAGCCTAGAGGGGTACTCATGAAGCAACATTTGTGCATTGCAGCTGAGAAAAGCTCTAATTTGTACTGCTTATCTCTGATCCATGCACAACAGATCTGAGAGGAGGATTTTGCCCTTAATTTGTTCCCTGGTGTCTACACATTTCGAGTGTGTTAGATCAATGAACGATGCTACATTCCATATGTGCCACAACACGTAGACATAGCTAGGTACACCGAAGATGAAGAGACAGCCTCAACTTTGAACCTCCTGTTTGTAAAACAACTTTAAGCATTAGGCAGATGACTTTGTAAAGTGAATTAATTAGCAATAAAGACCAAAGGCACATTCTGTGGGAATAAACAACATAGATTTAGATCTTAGTTAAAACTTAGTGAATGTCAACTAACAAGGAGGTCTGCGGAGTCTGTCAGGCTTTGCAAATCCTGCTTTTCTGAAAGGAGAAGTATTATTGCTCCTAGCAGAAAAAGCCTATATTAGGTTTGAGTCTGTGTGGTGGAGTGAGACCCGCAGCTCCAAGATTCACCATCTTTAGCTTTCTGCAGGAAATATCTTTTTATAGCTGTTTTTTATTTAGCTAGGGGTTTCTCTGGGGAGGGCAGGAGGGCGTTAGCTCAAGAATTCACTTGATAGATTTCAGATCAGCAGCTAATCTGTCACTTCAAGGGGTGACAATGACAGGAGGGAAAGACTTCCTAATTTATTCATAAAATACTTTATCTGTCGATTCCATTTATTTAGTTCATTCTTCATAGGTAAAAGTATTGAAAAAAGGAAATTAATCCTGACCTTGGAGGTGAGAAGCAGAATGCTGATAACTCCAGCTCTGGGGGCATGAGTAGGCCAAGACTTTTTTCACCCAGGAGTGTGAAAAACATGATAGACAGATATTATCTCATGCGTTTTACCCCCTGAATTCTTGTTGATACCACAATCCCACAGAGGCTTTACTGACCTATTAACAACACTTACTGGAAGCTCATATTCAGTATAGCAAGTCGCATACCTTGTTTGTGGTACATTTTGTCTGGTTTTGTGCGATTGTTGCCAGTGAACAGATTACATCATGTCAAAAATGCCAGAATTTTCTGGAGGAATTTTTCATGAAGTTTAAGAATTGACATATATTTTTCAGTGAGCTGCAGCTTCTTTTTAAGTTCAACACAGCCTTGAAAGAATTATTGTATGATCTGCTGGGCAAAGACTGAACAGCAAGAATTCATTGGTCAAACCACAGTATCATTTTCTGCCTTTGATGAGTGTTGAAAAAGTACTTAGAATTTAATTTCACTAGGACTTTTATGCCCTTAAATCTTAGGTGATGCAACATACTATTTATGGAAGATAGTATGATTCCATGCAATTACATTTTGATTTCATAACGATAATATAGAAGTGTTTTGTTGCTAAAATTTAATTCCTCATAATAGGATAGAGTCCACTTATTCAACTACACTGAGGTACTATAACATACCTTCTTTTAATTGAAGACTTTTTCACCAGCAAACCCCAGATGCAATCTTTGGTATATATTTCAGGAACACCGAGTCTGTGGAAAGTAAGGTATGAAGATCTGAGAACTTGACAGCATCTGCCAGTTAATGGACTGAGCTTGATCAGGAATTGAATACCTTATTTACTGATCTACACTCTCCTCTGAGGTGGTAGATGCCCCATCCCTGGAAACATTCGAGGTCAGGCTGGACGGGGCTCTGAGCAACCTGACCTAGTTGAAGACATCCTTGCTTATTGCAGGGGGGGTTGAACTAGATGACCTTTAAAGGTCCCTTCCAACCTAAACTATTCTATGATTCTATGATTCTGAGCTTCACAAGCTCCTTGCCCACTTCAGCTGGTCTTTACCGACAGTCCCAGACTTTGTCTCTCAGATTTCAATCTTCAAAGTTCAGATGGTTTGTGGTGATGAAGCATATATAGTTTGGATCATTTGCAGTTTTTTTTAAAGCTACACCAAACCTTATTAGAGGCGAAATCTTCAGAAAATGGACCTCTAAAGAGACCCTAAGGTGTGCTTTTCAAAGGCATATAATTTGACCAAGATTGAGTTTGCTTTGCTGGATCTTTTTAGGAGATTTGTAAAAAGTACATCTTTACATGAAAATGCTTTCTTGCCAGGAGTCACAACTTTACACGAAAGAATGGAAATGTTCTCACAATATGGCTGTGAGAATGGACATACAGCATCCCTTTCCTTAATCTCATTATTGGAATGGCGAATATGTTTTTGGCTAATGTATTTGTCAAATAAAAGAAAAAGAGGGGGAGATAAAGTCATGTATTTGTTGTAAAAATGTGGGTTTATTTTTTTAAATATAACAAAAGACCGTAGCACCAGCAAACAGAGAGCTACCATGAAGAGGGAAGGGTGTTACCGTGTGAATTTTAGATCAATTCTGCAGCTTTGGAGCTCTCTGCATATAAAGCAATCTCTCTCAAGAGATACAGGAATGGAAAGTAACAGTACGTTGCGTGGCTGGTATAGCTTGGCAGCACTGAGGACAAAGCTAGGGTTTTCTGTGATCGCTTTGCAGTTTTCTTGCATGGCTTTTAGTGTTCTTCCTACAGAAGAGCAGGACAGGAAGAACACTGCACAAATTAGGCTCATCCCAATCTGGAGCTGGGATGCAGCTGAAATACAGAGCAGGATCTGTGGTCTGGGAGCTGTTCCCTGTTCCCAGGGGGCAGAAAGTCTGGATGTATTAGCCTTC
The DNA here is from genome assembly GCA_013400195.1 of Aramus guarauna. Taxonomy (NCBI): domain Eukaryota; kingdom Metazoa; phylum Chordata; class Aves; order Gruiformes; family Aramidae; genus Aramus; species Aramus guarauna. The sequence continues at coordinate 266,314 of VXBL01000142.1, read as the reverse complement.
ATAATCAGACCTCAGAGCTCTTCAGCCTCTTGTTTGCTTTTTCCTCATCCACCATTGCTCAAATCGAGTTTTTCAACTCTGTTTCCTCAAACAAGTATTTTTGCCTAATTATTTGCCTTGAGCCTATAGTATGTGAAATTGCTACATGGCCTCCTGCACAAATATTTGTCAGGCCCAGGACTCTGTAATATCTAAAACATATGGGAGCAAATGCTCTCGATACTGCCAACGTGACTTAACGTTCCATAAGTTCAGTACACGCTGCCAACCAAGGTAGTGCAAGACGATGATATTTATACTGAGGTTTTAAAAAAAATTTGCTGTTTTAAAAAGGATGCAAAGAAATGTGTAATTAAATGTAAGTCATGATTCAGTTATTGATTTATCTACTCTGTTATGCATGAATATATCATTAGGAGTTGTTAAGCCAGAATCTCAGTGAAAGCTTGTTCTTTGAATTAGCCTAATGGTCACAGTGATTATGATATATAGATATAGATATCATTATATATATATATAAACACAAACCCTAACATGCCCATGCATGCATACATATGTACATATGGTCAGAGATACGCATGTAAATAGATGTGTGTGTATTTATGAATACATACATGGAAAGCTAACGTAAGACAAACAAAGCAGCTGAAATTACTTCCACATCTTCATTCCCAGGTCTCTGTATGTCAGAAAGGGCTGCCACTACTGGCCTCATGGCAAGAACTACTCCATGAGTGGTCAAAGCTCCAAGGGTCCTTGGGTCACTGCAAACCAGAATTTTGGAGGAGCTTGCTGTGACTTTCAGGAATCTAGTTTCCATTAAGCAGGTAATGACCATTGCTGTTAATGCAAGTTATGTGTGTAGGGTCCTGTGTGACTCAGTGGGAGACTGTACTGTAAAATACGTTTTATTTGCAGGTATAAGGATCACACCTTAATATAATTAATTAAATTAATGAAATGGAGCATACTAACTCTTCTGCATGGGACAAATAATGTTAAAAGCTAAATATGAGGAAAAAATCAGCAAATGCGTGGAGAAAGGAGGCAGAAATACAAGGGGTAGAGAGTGGATTTTCCTCACCTCTGTAGGCAGTAAAACTCATAATGAAAGCCAAACAGCCGGGATGCTCACCGGTCTTCCCTCAAAGTGGCAAAAATCACAGCGGGATTGTTTTTTCACTGGTTTTGTCCTTTGGCTTTTGAGAAACAAAAGGGTGTGAGTTCCAGCTATACCACCTTTCTTCTACCTTTCCTTTTGCAAAGCATATTGCAGCAGAGAGCTCCTCCGTCTTTTTGCTCCTCCTCTTTTTGCTCCAAATCCTCCGCAATTTGCAGCTTCCCCTCCACATGGGAGACCAGGCAGAGCTGTACAAGTGGTTATGATTTATCTATTTTGCAGCTATTCAGCAGGACCTTTTTGCATAAATAACATACAGACCTAGCCACAGATCTCTTGTTACTGCTGCCAGAGTTTGTCAGAGAAGAGCATCTTTTTGCAAAGTGAAGGGAAAATGGTGGCTTGTGCTTTCTCAGGCTTTGTTCCTAGACATTTCTGCTCCTCTTCGGTGACTGAGTCTGTGTGAAGGCCTGAGCAAAGAGGAGCAGAGTTCAGAGAATGAAAACAAGGGAAAGTAAGTGTAATTTGTAATTTCACAGTTACTGAAAGATGTAAGGAAAAAGAAATGTCAGGATCTACTTTGTCCCCATCTACAGGTCCTTGGCCATAACACAATTCAGAGAAGAAAGCTTCTGGGGATGGTGAGAATACTCAGGCTGCGTGCAGAAAATGGACGGACCCAAAATCTTGGTGATTTTCAGGTACTGAAGAGCTGCATTAGATGTCCCACTTTGCTTTCTAGATTTCTTTGCTCCTTCTTGCCAGACAAACTTCATTTTTAAAAAGCAAGTTAACCCGAGTCACATATTGAGTCACAAAATACTTGCCATGATATAGAAGCGGGTCTAAGGAACTGAATAATAAATTCTATAATGAGAGAGACAAGCGAGGCAGGTGTTTTGGTTAAACACAGAAAGAATGGATCATGCTGGATTTTTATTTTCCTTGTCTGGGAACTGCATGATTGTGCCAAATATAGATATATATATTTTTAAATTAATTGTTATTTTTAAATTAGACAAAGAAAACCCTATTCAATTTTGCTTTCAAAATCAGAGTATTTCACCACTTGTATTTATATTCATTGAATTCCAGGGTTAAATTTCAGAAACAGTAGGACACTCACTTTGATCCAAAGATTAGAAAAGCGTCCACTCTCATGTTTTCCGGTACTGAATTGAACACAAAATGCTTTCTGAAAATTCAGTTGGCCTTTTTCAGCCAAAATTTCTTAAGCTTGTCTGTTCATTGTAGAGCTGAGGAAATGCGGAGAGGATGAAGAGTGCTGAGGATTTTTTTTTTTTATGTCTGCAAAGCATTTTTATCATTTCCTTTGAAGTCTCTGCAAGTTTTCTAGCATTTGTGTTAACTTTCTATATGAAAAGAGAAACTGATTTATCCTCCTAGCATCCATTTTAAACATCAGAGAAAGTGAAGAGCAGGAATGAAATCTACCTGACTAAACAAAGCCCAGCACAGAAAGTGCAGCCATTGTAAGGGTTTGTTTTAAATTCTGACCTGACTCCTGCAAAAGAGCTATCCAAATTCAGCTCCTAAATAAGTGAACACTGTAGCTCCCACTCCAAAGAGTGAGATTTCTCTCTGCATGCCTCAAGGTTCCTTTTGGCTTATAACCGATAGATATCCGAGTAGCATCCATGGGTTAAAATGAAAAAAAAAATAAATAAAAAAAAATGCAGAAAATATATGTAGGAACAGTATTTATAGCGTCTTTCATGACGACTGCTAAGAAACAGAAGGAATTTCACTGCCTGCTAATGGGTTCGATGAAACTACAACAAATTCTACATCTGTTCCTCTGGTTGGTCCTATAAGGGAATACAATGCTCAAGTTTTATTTTCAGTGGAAGTTAATCCCTCTCTTATTTCAGCCTGAATACAAGACATCCCAACAACTTTATTTTAGGATTTCTTAGGTTTGTTTGTCCCTAAAAAACAGGGGAAGAATAATTGGGTGTATGGGACTTAGTCTTTGCAACTCAAATGTCACGGAGAGTCATAAAAGTCCTGACCTTCTGTGTTTGATTTCCTGATGATATATGACACATATGCCTGCCTAATTTAGTGCTTATTAAAGGAATAATGTTAATGGTTAAGGAGTATGAAGCCTTAATTAGATTTTGCAAGCAGCTAAGTACTGTAGCAAAGAAAACCCTTTATTCTGTATTTACTGCAAACATACCAGAATGTCACCAATATAATCCGAGAAGACTAAACTCAATCCAGCAGCTGCAACCAGTTAAAAAATAACCTGTTCTATGGCATTTTAAAAATTTGATATTTGATTTTATTCCCAGATGAAGATTTATTTTTTATTGAGACTCAAAAATGAATAATTATAGGAGATTTTAAATGAGAAAGAACCAATTAAGAAGGACATTCAACATCAATTCAGAAGTTTATTTGGAATCACTTCTCAATTTGAGATCCTGTACATTGATTAAAGAGGTTACATTAGTTTATGTATCTACTTCAGAGTTAGAGTTGGCGGAATGATGCAAGAAATACATTTGCCATAAAATCACACATGAATGACCATAGATTTGTTGCTATTCTTGCCACCATGACAGAAGATATTTCCAAATATTTGTGGCCCAGTATTTGCAGAATTGAAAACAGTGTCTGTGAATCACCAATATTCCCCAAATTTGTAACTGAAATATATTGTTCATTACTCACTGTTCATTAGTTGTTAGTCATAACTCATTATCTTTTGTTAAAGTTTCAGTCAGCTAATCAAGAAGCAGAAAATATACTGTATGACCAATAACATGCCACAGATAATGATTAATCAAAATGAGCCGTTCACAAACAGCAACAGTGACTAAAAATCATTCAGCTGAACCAGTTATCAAAGACATACAATGCTAATGTATTGACACAAATCAAGACTGGTTTGTGAATGAGTCATCAACCAAAAGCCAATTTAATTTGGGGGTCCCAATGGCACTAGTAAATGAATGTTTTGACATAAAATACTAAGTTTAAGTGCCACATTCCCCTTTCTTTAAATACGATTTCTGTGTGTCTTATCAGAGTGAACTGGGTAATTGCAGTTGACTGTAGATTTGCCACTGTCTTTAGTGGGACAAGGATTCACTCCTATATGTGGTTTACTGAGACCACTTACTAATTAAAGTTTCCTTAGCTTGTTTTCTCTGTACCTTCTTGTTCCCATGGATCTCAGCCTGGGTCTCACTTACCTTTCAGCATTTTTTCATACTGTTTTAGCAGAAACTCTGTTTTGTTGATTGAACGATACAAATAGGCATTTCTGGGGCTGCGAATCTGGCCCTATCCTGTAGTTCTAGTCACACATTTAAATTGACCATTTTTATATGAATTCAAAGTAAAGAATAATTTTATTATCCTTTAACTATGTTTCAAAGCTCTATGTCTCAGTATCTTGAAAGATCAAAATTCCAAGGGTTGATGGAGATCCGTTATATGATGCATTAAGATATTGAACAGATTATCTACTCCAAATTAGGTTCCAGTAAGTCATGACCAAATTAGGTACTACATCTGAAAAGAAAGTGGTTAAATTTAAAGATGTTCTGAAAAGAATGAGCAAAATATAAAGACACAGGGTTTACCTCGAAGTTCTCCAAGACATTACTGTGATCTCTGAATTACGTGACTTTTGGGACACCAGTTTAAATTTGATGTAATTCCATTTATTAAAAATGACTGTGGGAAGATATGGTTTCAACCAACTGTATTTAATTCTTTTTTCCTGAGGAAGCTGATCATGGTGCATCGTTCTGTTCTTTTTCTAGATGAGCTACGTTGAGATGTCCTGAGATTCTGCTTCCAGTTGGTAAATCCAGAGATGACTCCCTGAATCAGCCAGCTCCAGTTAGCTCAGAATTGCTGGAGTGAGAAAAGCCAGGAGCTTTTAGCATTGTCTAAACAGATTGTGCCATTATTTACCTGGAGAAAGCACTCTTATTTTTAGGTCATATCTAGAGATCTGCAGGGATAAGAGACCATAAACATAATAAAATTTAGGGCCAGAGGAGGGGAACACCTGCTGTTATCATTGCATGATGTCTACTAATATCCTGCTGAAAAGCCTCCTTTTTACATGTGAATATACAGCATTATTGTCATACTTTATGTGAACACACATTTTCCATGATAATTCATTAGACATATTTTTGCAGTACAATACTGATGTTTTTAAGTAGCTGCTTGTAACTTCGAAGTAAAACCAAACAGCAGCATAATTATTTATAGCTATGAGCCATATATAGTGCATGTTACACTGCATTTGCAATGTAGTAAGTGCCCTTTAAGGAATAAACAAGGACAGTAATACTAAGTGAAGGTATGCAAATCATAAGCTTAATGCACCTGGTACCTAAATCTGAAAAAAAAAAATTTAATCCTTGGCGTGGACATATACTGCACTTGTCAAATCCAGTCAGAATAACTGGTCTAATGGACAGCTCTTTCCCATAGGGGCTGGAGAAGATGTTGATTCTGCAGTGTAATTCCCCTCAATTTTTCCCTCTCTCTGAGCTGTACTGCCATCATACAGAGCTATTTGTTGGAGAAATTGCCATCTTTCCCCATTAACGGAAACTGCTTATCCTCCTAGCTTTCCTAATTTCATGTAGCAGATGATACCATGCATATAAGAGAGCTCAAAGTGACCTTTTGGGCATGATTTTGGTGCTTTTTATTGAGAAATGCTTCATACACATACATCTTTTAAAGCAACATGAATGTTCCTATATATGCAAGAAAAAAACCTCTTAGAAGCTACAGCATGTCACTGGTTTGAATTCTTTAATTCATATGGCAATTAGTTTTGAAGATTATCTACAAATGTCCTACTTCTGATATTTTCCATGTCTTTTGTTTTACCAAGTGTTTCCATCCATGTTTTCACATGAAAATAGTGGAACAAGGCTGGAAAAAAACCCATGAAATAGGATTAATTTATTTAACATAATATTAACAGCTTCTACCACATAGCTGTCTAACAGTGGAGGGGCGAATAAAAACAACAAGAGTGGAAATGAAAGTAGACAGTTTATGATGAGGAAAGCTATGACAATGGACTTGCAGAGGAAGTAAGTACCTAATCTTCATACATAGGGATACTTCCTCATTATATACTAAACCATAACTTTTAGGGATGCATAAAAACTCTCCTTCAATTCTCTAACCTCATATTTATGCTCCATGCAAAATTTGAAATGCTGTGACTACATATGGGTTAACTATGCCTGAAGGGATAAACTCAGACATTTAGAATAAGAATTTTCCTGATAAATAGTGGTACAATGTGGCGATTTCTGAGCTTCTGCTGGCTAGCTCCAGATAAAAGAGAAACTCCTTTTGAATCAGGGAAATGGCATCATTTGCACACCATGCCACTGAGGTCAGGCCAAGGAAGCCTACAAATTCCTATTAAGTGTAAATAGGCCTTTCTTGCCCCTAGTTCATGTAAGAATGAATATGATATTTATTGCTCTGTGCTTTCAACTCACAAGTGTGAAGAGGTCTCAGCTAACGAAGAGATTCTCATTGCTGTTGCAAGCGGTTCGTTCTTTCACTGTTCGTGTTGTATGTTAGTGGTAATACTGGAGTGTGCAAGTACTGACATATGGGTAGCTGTACCTTCAGAGCAGCAGAAGGAGGTCATGGGTGGTTGTCTCTTTTGCCAGATAAACAGTAAGTGTTTGTTTGTTCCAGCGATTCCACAGAGTATAAACCAGTGCAAATCAGTAGCTGGGCACGTTCCAAAAGGCCAGGGAAGTCTGGTGCTTGACACATTCTGCATTTTTCCATGAGACACACGTACAAAGAAACATGTTTCCCTAAAATGAGAAGTAAGGAAAATCACTCCGATTACATGCAAATTTTAAGGGTCTTAGCAAGAGGACACATGCAAATGAACTGCAAAAACATGTCTGGCATATGACAGTCTTTTCTCCATAAAAACGTGGACAGCTTCCATTCACAAGTAAAGAAATCCCTCTCGTTTGTGCAGTGAAGGAAGACTGGCATGAAGTCTGGTGTCAGTTCTAAAGCACACAGTAAAGATTTGTGACTGTGGGACCTAACTTTGACCTCCACAGGGATTTGCAGAGACTTGCATTGGGTGTGACTGTGCAGAAGCCGACCCCTGAGTCCAAAGGAGTGATAACAAAACAGATAGCAGCAAGGAATATGTTTTGGTGTTAAGATTTCCAAACATCGGTAATAAATGATAAGCCATCATTTATGGGTCAGAATTGGAGCCAGAATCTTTCCCAGTTGCATGTGACTTGTGACTTTATCCCTTTGGAAGTGATTTCTCTGCCAATTGCTCTGCAAAATACAAACGTATAAAAAAGACTTTCAGTGATATTACCCCAGTGTAAACTTTGCATCTGAGGGTAGAATTGGGCTCACAAAAAATGGATACAGAAGCATATATGCCTATAGCTCATATGGATAGTGAGAGCAGCAATAAAATTGAGTTTTCTCAGTTTAGAAATGAAGACCAACAGAGAGACTCATGCAACATTTACAACCTATAAAATATTTTTGATGCTATTAAAGAAGAAGATAGCATGAAGATTGTCCTATAGGAATTCTAGTAGTGTTAACATTTACTCAGCTGGATTAATTCAGTCATTACATTCATTTTTCATATTGCTTAGCACTGGTCAGAATTTTCTAACTTGTTAGGAGACAGCGTTGTTATTTAGTAAATTACACAGGAAGCTGGATTTTTCAGAACAGTTGATGAGAACCCATTTCAAAATTTTGGGGAGTATGAGCAGTTTGAGTAGCAGTGGGAACTGATTGCAGGGAATTTTGGCATCACTGTGTTAGAGGAATCTGAGGTTTTATTGTGTTATACAGGAGAACCTGAAGCAGAAGTAAATGGCTTTTCTGTTGTCTATTGAACTTATAGGATAGTCACAGCTAAATATAGGTAAACAAACTTCAGCTTTTTCTAAATTACATGGTATGGCGTTCACCTATCAATCACCATTAGGCCTGTGAAACTAAACCTGTGGATTTATCCACTTTTTAAGTGCCACACAAGTGGATTTACCTATTACAATGATGTCAAGGACCATGACTTTCAGAAGATGTGACCTTTGCACATCTGACATACTAGGTGGTACGCAGAGCTATAAAAATCAAGGTCAAGAAGGGAGTAGCTAAAAGGCAAAAAAATAAAATCTGTATCTACTGTCATTAGCTAGGCTTTGATACTTACTTTTCTGGTCCTTTGGGTACTGAAACAGTTCATTTATATAAATGTGCATTAATAATAACATAAACCCAAATCATTGCTCTAAGGAAAATCTCCAGAAGTTTTTTACCCTTCCATTAACACTTTGGAAGTAAAATCTGAATTTCTAACTCTGTACAGAACTTTCGGGCATGGTTGTCAATGATAGACCAGTTCTGTTAATATACAGGGGGTTTGGAACTTAATTCAAATATATTTTCCATTTTAAAGTTATAATGACTAAGTACACCTGCTCACTTAAAAATTATCCGTTAGTTGGGTAGTTTTCAATAGCTTAATCATCATTTGATTGTCTCGGTTTGTATTGCAGGCAGTTCATCTGCTCTTCATCTAAACTTAAATGTTTCCTGTTTACACACCAAAAAATATAGAAAGATGATAATATTTAGAAAACAAAGAAAAAACCGAAAGCTGCATTCAAACACATTATTTATATAATTATCCCATAATTAAAGTAATTACAGTTTGTGGTGAAAAATGGTCTTTATTTTTATTTGCAGGTTTCTCGAGGGGTGTTTACTGATCATCATAGAGAAGTTACAGGAAAAATAATTGGAGACATTCTCATTTCTGCAAAAGATTTAAGTTGCATAGGACATGTTCTTCATGAAAAAATTGCATCTTTACAGTCCATTTATTGACAGGCCTGTATGAAAGAGAGTTAGACTGACGTTTAAAAATATTCTTGAGCTTTTATAATCTTAACTACAGCCACAGCTACTCTGGATATGAATTTTCTGAATAAGAGAGGATTTCTAACATACAATGTTGCAAGCAGTAAATATGGTGTAAAGGAAGACTTTCTTGCCCCATTTTTGTTGTTGTTGTTGTTGTTGTTTTGTTTTGTTTTGTTTTTAATGTCTAGATTTATTTTTTTCTTCTTTTTAGAACCAGGAAAGCTGGAAACTTATACAATGAAAGTTTAGGTGTCTGTGAAACTACCCGAACCTAGAAGCAGTAGTTTTGAAAAAGACCCACTGTCTATAAAAAACACAGCGCTGAGACCCAGAACACGAGGCTGTTACTCAGGAAGCCAACTCAAATAGTATTTTTCCCTTTCATTGGCAGATAATCTATCAGAGGCAGCAGAATGAGGGCGAACAGGGCCAGGGACCATCTCAGAGTACTTCTGCCGCGGAGGCGTGCCGGGTCTGCAGCAGCGTTACTCAGCAGCACGTGTCGCCTTCCCCACAAAACACCCTGCGCTCAGACGCTTTGGACTACTGGGAGATGACTGAGGGCCCTACTGATTTACCGATGTGGATGGTGGTTTCTCACAGAGCCATCCTGGATTTTTAATCCTAGATTTATTCTTTTTCACCTTACAAGCCGTGTTTTACTCCTTCACAGAACAACACAACAAAAATCATTATGATCATATTAATCCTAGAAATGAGTCACATACTTCAAATAACATATACATGGGACATATTCGGCAAGAAATACTAGTCAGCTACTATATTTGCTTGATTACATTCATGTAAATATCGATATGTGCACAATCAATATCTGCCAGGACTGTGGAAAATTAGGAAAGCTATAACTCTCCTAGCAGGACATTTTTTTATTGTACAGCTAAAGGGAAGTGTGTATTGACTCGATCTCCAGAGAAAAGCATCTATTTATTATTTGAAATGAGCCATATCAAAGGACAAGATGGATATTTCGACAATGATAATAAGCAAAGTAGAACTTGTTTGGGAATTTTGTTCTTTCTTTTTTAAAATATGATCTGCAGAAAAATATGATCAAATTTTTTATCTATCCAGCCTTGTGAGTAGGGGCTAAAGAAACAGTCATCACATAAGGGCTTTAAAATAAAGCTTATAAAATACTTCCTCCATCACAGCCTCCAACAACTTCTAATTTCCAGAGTGTAACGTGCTTGTACAAGTTACTGCCTGAAAACATCATAATCATCATACACGAGCTCCATCCATGCAGGCTGACTGGAGAAACTTCCAGAGTGTCCATTTTAGGGTGCGGGAGAAAATGTCTGTTTCTCTGAGGGACATTTTGAAGCTCTAAAAAAATTGCAAGACTTCCATATGTATAAACTGTACATCATTTACCTGAATGAATTTGTATTCTGGAGACTCATGAGTTCTAGACCACCTCGCTTTGGCCCTTCGGTCATGATCTACATACATCTCCTGCTGTACCTTCCACAGTCAGCAAATGGAGAGAGAACTACCTGTCTGTGAGCAGCCAGTGGCTCCCTACCCATCAGTTTGTAAGGCATGGATAAACAATTTGCTTTTAATTTCTGACACCACGCTTGTAGCCTTTAATTCCCCCGAACATCTGTTTAAATTACTTGGCAATTCACGTTCACACATATCGCAAGTTCAAGGTGAATTGAGTGTAGCTGCTCTTATGCACAATATCAGATATCAAGACCTTTGCAACTTTGAAGGCTAAAGCAGCTTTGCAAGACTACCTTTTTAGGATCTGAGGAATAAATTGAATAAAATGAGAGGTCTGGGTCAGCTGATCTTCTCAAGAAATATTGAGATAAGTTAAGAAGAGGTTTGAGTATACAGTGCTGAAAAGACCCTGGAGTGTAGATGGGGCTGGGTTCTTGAAAGACCCAGTGTATCACTACGGCAGTTTTACCTGCCCTATTAATCACCTGTTCATAGCACTTGGGAAAAAAGTCCATTCCCAAATAATTTCTCAATTATTTATCGATAGTTTAAATAGTATGGCAATAGTTAGGGAGAATTCATAGCCTCATAGCAAAAGGGACTAAATAAGACTTCATGGATTTTTGTACTCAATACTCTGACATATGGGAAGACTAAGTCTGATAAGCCTGATCTCTTCCTAAAACTGCAGCCTCCTTGGGCAGTCAGTTCCATTTATAACTAACCCTGCTCTTAAAATATTTCCCTAGAATTGAAAATAAATCTTCCTTTCAAGTTAGGCTTAACAAAAATCCATAAAATAAGTCAGAAAGCATTCTTTCAGCATTCACAAGTACACTTTTACCACCATGTTGGCACTTAATAACAGTTGAAAAAATAATATTCTGAAGGATAACAGATAGCTTTTGAGGCAGTGAAATTTCAGAATAGATAGTCCATCTGTCTTATTGCTTTAAAGAGTTATTTTTATGATTAAACTGATTATTAACCAGCGCCGTTCAGACTGGCAGTTGTGTCAGACTGGCAATTTACACCTTCAGCAGAGGATTTAGGAAAACTACACTGTTTTGACATGTTTCTTTCATTTTGCCTTTTTATCCAGTTTTGTGGATCCTCTCCTTTGTTGTAATTTTGACATTCCAGAGGAGGTTTAAGATGCACTTTCTTAAAATGTTTACTTTTTTATTGTCACCAGTAGATCTCAGAAAACACAGAAAATCTGATTACAGATGCACTATAACCTTTGCTCTGTTTTAACGTTGAGCAGTTTAATGACAATTTGTTTTACAGTCAGGGATCACTCTTCCACTTTTCCTAAGAGTTCACCATATTGCTGGTATCTGATATCTGTGTGCCCTTGGGAAAGAGAGGATCCTCCTTCGGAGCATACCTGGAAGTCAATGACTTGTGAGTCCAAGCGCTTTGCAGAATTGCTTTCTGTAGATGTGACATAACAGATCTGGTGTTGTAACAGGTACCAATACACAAAGAAATATTAACATGTTGGTTTGGTCTAATTATCACCAGAATAGTAAAACCTTTTCATTTCAGCTCTTTCTTAAACTAATAATACAGCGAGTTAACATCTTAAGTGCATTTGGAGTATGATGAAAGAGATGAAAAGAGAATAATAATACGAGTGATGCTCTGAAGGAGGTCAGAATCTAGCTGAGACTTCTGGATAAAACAGAGTTTATGAGGAGCTAAGTGCTTTGGGCCGGCACAGGGAGTTTTCAGACTTCAGAAGATTCAGGCAGCAGTTACAGCCAGAGTATCTTCTGGTTCTGGACTCATCCTGGTTAATAAAGTGGCAGTCACTTTCTATTATAACTGTTCCTTATTAAGCAAATCTGTTATCTGCATAATAAAATCATCTGTCAACAATAATTGACTCTTCTTTTTATTCAGGTTGCAGCAGTGCCTGCACTTCATGCAACGCTTCTGGACTCCAGCTCACACTGTTTGCTGTAGTGTGTCCTGAATCACAGCAGGCACAGTGCAGCTCCCGAGAGGAGGACTTGCCCGGGGTGTCGAAATGAAGCACATGCTGAAAACAATACTTTTGGAAGCACCAAAAAGGTGGGCTTCCAAAATAACCCATGAACACAAGTGTATCTGTTATTCCATAACTTCTAAATCAATGTTTAGCCTTAAAAAAAAAAAAAAAAAAAAAAAAAAGTTTTTTTTCTCCACTTGTAATTACATTTGAGTTAAGTTTTTCACAACATATGCTCAGGCTTTGTTCTCAGTCACAAAAATTTCAAATTTTCCATTAAGAATTTTTAATTATAGAATGTATTGTTGCTTTTAGTTTTCCATACAATCACTCTTTTGTTAGTCACCAACTTTTCTGGGTGTTTCTCACTCTTTACCATGGCTTCCCTTACTCTTTCTGCAAATGAAAACTGAACTTGGGTGGACGAAAACGGAGGAAAGGGACATTTCAAAACCACTCATCTCTGCTGTAATCTCTTCAGCCAGTGAACAAATTTCCAGTTGTCCTAGTGAGAACAGAGTTTTGCCAACACAGGGCATTTTTGAAAATATATTTCTTTTTTTTCTGCCATATTTATATTTGGATTTTATTTCCCACTTTCCCACTTCTCCGGCTCTTTTTGCATTATTTGGCAGTCCTGTATGACAACATCTCATAAAATTATTCTTTTAATGTTAAAACACTTCTTAATTTTGCCTGATTTTCTACTGGTGCCTATGTATGTCTATCTTGGGAGATCAGCTATGGCTCAGGAGAGTTTCTCCTTTGAGTTGCTCCATGTGTCAAGGAACAGATTCGTACTATGTGTGGAAAATTTTCTAATTGTATTGAATTCATAGATGTACTTTAATATTTGATTAATTACAAAATAATCAAGAAAAATCCAAGAATTTTGAACTGCTTGAAGACTTTAAATTCTAACCACTATGATTTTGAGCTAAATAGGAAAAGTTTGTAACCATTACCAGACTGTAATTACCATATTGACATAGTATGAAATTTCCATGCTACTGTGATTGACCTCTACAGAAAAAAGCACTCATACTACATTAAAAGTTTCCCGTTTCAGCAAAGTAATGCTTGTGCAGAATAAGCACCACATTCCCTTTTTTACAAATCAATTGTGCTTAAAATTTAAATTCCTAATCTTTTTCATGTACAGACTTTCACACATTAAGTTTTATAAACTCTGAAACAATGGGAAATATTTTTGTGTGTTCTTTATCAAAGGTGTCTCAAGTATTTGTAGACCAACCAAGGTGTCCAGTGAAACAAGAATTATCCTCTCACACCACAGAAATTCTTCTTATTACTTTCTTATTTTTCATTGAAGAGGTGAAGCTTCTAGTCCAAGCACAACCCCCAAATTTTTAGGCCCCTCTGAAACCTTTTGAATAACAACAAATGCCTATGGTACATAAAAGATAATTCACACTTTAAACAATGGCTCAGATTACATCTCCTCTGGTATATGCTGTGGAATTTGAGTGAAAGGTTTGTTTCTATTTTTCACCGAGGTGATTATTCAATGACCTTGGTTCTTCAGAAGAACAATATTTTCAAACCATTATAACTCCTTAACAGAAGCTGTTCAGAGGAATTACTTGTGACTGCCATAAATTTGTGCCCAGAGAGGCAGAGCTCAGCCCAAACCTTTGAACTACTGATATCAAGGGGGACTCAGACAAGACATTCAATAATAGTAGGATGTCTATCTTTTTTTAACCATGAAACAGTGTCTGGTTATTTGGTTGAGACATCAGAACAGGACTGATCAGAAATCTTGCGTACTGTTTTGAACCTATTTTGCCCAATGAATTTTCCTTGCTTCTGCACAGCCTTTGTAAAAGTTTAAATGACCTGATTCTTAAGTTGAAATTCATAAGAAAATGCTCAATAGTTTCTTAATTTCAGAAAATGCTCAGGTTTTTTATTTCATTTCCTTTTAGGTAATCAGAACCAGCATCTGCAGCCATATGCAATTCCAAAGCATCTTGTCACCAGACAAATGGGTCAAAATTATTGAAGCTTTCCTTTTGTCACTGTCATTAAAAGCACAGGTTCAAGAAAGTGCTCTGAGCTGCTTGCCACATGCTGCTTCTTCTCTTATGTGTTCACCACCACCTGAAACCTTGGGGGAAAAAGAAGTCACCAAAGATTGAGCTACCAGCAACTATTATATTTCCATAAGGAAATGACTGAAACTATGGAGAATGATATTCACAGCATTTATCTTATTTCATTAATTTTCTAAGAAGATAGTTAGAAAGAATGTTAATTTTTTTTTTTTTTCCTTAAGGAAGTTTGGTTTAGAGTCAGGGCAAGCTACGGTTTGAGGATCAGGAGATCTGAAGTGGTATTATCACTGGCTTGCCACATGATTCAGGAATACTCTTTTGTCTCAGTACAACAGTTTTTCTGATGGAAAGAGAGATCTAATATCCCTATTTTATTGAAAACAAATGAAATGAAAGCAAACAATTTGCATTTTCCTTAAAAGAAGCAATTATACATATGTATAATTATACAAATACATAAAAGAAAGATATTCTGTTGTTTAGAAAAATAACAAGGAATTTGTGAATGTATAAATTAAACTGACTTTAAGAGCAGGAACCTTGGTCACAGGAAATTTTTTAGGTTGCACCTGAAAATTTAAGTCTTTTATTGGGAGTTATGAAGCAAGACTGCTTACATATTTTTCAGGTTATAGCTATGACTTATTTATGTTATTGTATGTTACCAACATATCTTTGTCATACAACATTTTAAAGCAAATAGACTGGATTTTTCTTCTCCATTATATGAATTATCCCATGGCAACAACTTCATCAACATATTATTGTGACATGGTAGTTTTTCAAGAAATAAAAGAGAATGAGCATTCATATGGCAAAGAAAATATCAAGAACTAGAAGAACAAGAAGCAGAAAAAAAGACATAAATGCTAATACTTAATTGCCTCAGTCAATATGTGACTGATGCCTATGAATTTCTGTAGCACCTGCAGGAGCCACACAAGCGGACAGCTTTAATACAGAATTAAAATACCTATGGTAGATAATCAGATTAATAAAGCAGGTCAGGTCTATCATGAGAGTAAATATTTCAAGTATTTGAAATGTTGTCTATTCCTTTTCTACACTTCAGTCTCATTCCCCTATCCCCCCCTTAGCTGAAAAATACTACTTGTATTCTTGGAGGGAAACATGTATGCAAGCATATCTATGAAAAGACTAAGTTTCTTTTCCTAGAGAAAGTAATCAAGTTGACATGTCATGCGCCCCACTCTCTTTGAAGATGCTGATGGCAATGGGTGGAGGTATATTATTTTCTTCTTATGGAAGAGGAATGAAAGTAGGAAACAGGAAAAAGAATAGGAAACAGCCCTAGATATCTGATCAATTTAGTAATTATGGGTTTAACCTGTCAAACACAGGTCATTTGGCCAATTCAGAAGGGTCTATATTTACAAGACATCATCTTTGAACAAAAATAGATAATGAAAATTTCAAGGCTGTGTCTCTCAGTGTGGTGCACAGGAGGTGCAAAAAAATCCCATTAGCTACTAACAGGATTTGTGCCCCTGTGTCTCATGCACCTCTTTGAAAATTCACTCTCAGTCATCTGGAAGCAAGGTAATATGCCAGGCATTCAACATTACATCATTAGAATACAGACAAGAAGCTTAATCGGCTATCATGTACAAAGTATTAGAAGCATAAAGAATTGCTTATGGTTAAATATTTCATTTCAAACTTGGATTTTTCCACTGGACCTACCTATATGTGAGTGTTTAATTCAACAAATTAGTGGATATTAACTAATTTGTAACTCAGCTTTACAGTTAGTGGGAATTGTTTCCAATCTCAAACCCACAAAATTATCTAATGATCAAGGAATTCCAAGAAACTTTACTCATAAAATATGAACAGTTCAGTTATAAAAAAAAACCAACCCACACAAAGCATACATAAGCACATGCAAACTGTGCATTTACACATCCCATTCCAACAGTGTGTTATGTTAACAGTAGTCTAGATAGGTCTCCATATTTTTAAATCTGTATGATTTCATTCACATCATCGGATTTTTATTGTGATGGAAATTCTTTGGGTTTCTCTTTGAGGGTTTTGGTTAAAAAAAGTCAGTGAAGTACACAATTAGTACTATAACTTTTTCCTAAACTTGAGTGTACTGCTAACTGTAGTAATAGTTCTTATTTTCTCTCTCACATCTGGAAATGAAATTGCAACATGCTAAGCAGGTCCAGAGGGGTATAATGGGTGGAGACCATCGTATCACATTCAATCCATGAATTCATACCAATGACTGACTCAAGTCAAAAGAATTCATGCCAGATACTTATATAAACTTCCACTAGGTTTTTAGTCTAGAAAAATGTAAGTGGACAGCCAGGATTACTAGTTTAATTAACTGTATCAAAGACACTAAACATCTTGACTATAAAACTGTTAAAGAAAATAAATTATGTCCAGAAGATTCCTTAGAGCACTTTTCTGTTTTCCAGTGACAAGCTCTTTTCCTAAGTCTTATAAAAAAAAAAGTCACGTAGTTGGTGAGCCACTCAAGAGATAAGTAGCTTCTAATCATGAAAAGATGTGTTTGAATTTATAGTCATAATCCTTCATATGGTTGAGTATGAAGAGTTTATCGACATATCTTTCAGTGAGATGAAATAGTGTGTTTTAGTAAATGTTAGCATTTCAAATAAGATCGCTACATGCGTGAAGTAGTGATGAGTAATATCCGAGGAAACCAAACATGTAAACGCGAAAGATGCTGGTTTTGTATCAGGTTGTTTAGTGAGGCTGTCCCCGGAGTAACTGCATACACTGCCAAAATCTTCTTGTACTTCATACTGGAATTCCTTCTGGTAGCAGTGCACTGCCTTTCCTCCAAAATAGCCCCTGAGGTTGTGCTTTGGAAGATAAGCTGAAGCCATTACGAAAACTTTCAATGAACCCAGAAGAATTTTCTCTGGTGAAATAGTTAAGTCCAAATATATTTGTATTAACATGTTGTCTCTTTTTGCACAAATGTTTTCCTTCAGAAGTCTAGCTCTGAAAATTAGCAGCCACCTCCACAGGCGAAATCTAACCCTACCAGATTGTGTGGCTAGCTAAGCAACCCTGTCCTTTTATGTGGAGGCCAGAAGAAAAGGAAAATCTAATGACTTACATAAGAAAAAAGCAAGTTTTCCAGAAGTTAGCCTTTTAAATGGTAGGTAGATATTTTTCAGAGTTATTTAAATTTTAAATAAAACCAAAGTAGTATTCCCACCTTCTCCATTTTTCTTAAAGTACCAGCAGAGTCAGCTTATCCAGGCAGTTTGTGCGTGCAGAACATCACCATCTCTGATGCTTGAAGTAACCTCATGAAGTCAGTCCTAGTGAATTCAGGGCAGGTAGGATTATGCTGTGTCTTGGGGACTTGGTACAAAAATGGCTCTGGCTGCTAACTTGGATGATGTATCTATCTTTCTAATATCTGGCATCTTATCATGTGGACAGAACCCAACAATTAGGTATTTAAGGTCTCTAGACAACACATGGGAGAACATAGAGTATTAAGACAAAACCCAAACCACCCCAGGAAGCTAAGTAGAGAAGACACAACATCAGATACATGTGCAGACTGTCTAATGTGTGATGCTTGAATTCTAACAGTTCAAAATTCTAAGCAAAAGGATACGTCTTCAAATTTTCCACTTATTCAGGGCTGTGGAGAGGTACATCCATCTACACTCCTGAAGGCAGAGAGATACCTGTTTTCATTCAAAACCTGACTTTTGCAATTGCAAAGCAATATCAGGAAGAGGCAGGGCTGATTTTAATTCTTCTTTCATAGTCCAGCCTTGTGGTTCATGCCCAAGTGAATGGAAATCAGCCAGGCTTGATCTCCTTCTTCGCCTGAAGAGTCAGCCAGCAGTGCTCTTGTGTCATCAGACGAAACAGAGCTACTGCTGAGGTAATGCTGAAGAGAGGAGAGATGCTGGAGGGGAACACACTCTTTCATTTCTGTTGAACCTAATCTACTCACAGAAAATAAGAGTCATAGGGTCAGAAAGCACAGGGCCTGGAAACATGAGTCTAGCCCATGCCTCAAAGACAGTTTGTATATATTATGTGCAATAGATAGTAAAATGTATTACTAATCCTGAAAGCAGTTGTCAGAATCAAGTTTTGACCTGCTGGGTGCTCTTGCAACTATGATACAGAATCATGCCCCATCTCTGCAGTGCACTTGAATATTCTTATGAGAAGACTAAATAGGGCTATTCTTTTACATATCAAGGCCCCTTTACAGAGCTCTGAGTAGTGCAACCTTAGTTAAGTGAAAACTGCCCTCAGCTTAGCCTTTCCAAAAAGTTTTGCAGACCACCTGAGGTATTTTAAGTGGAAATTATGTAGTCTGAATATTTCATATTACTAATTATCTCCCACAAATCCTTACCGTGTCCTCAGATAGTTAGGTCTGTTGTAATTACTCCACAGCAATTTACAAAAGGTGAGAGAGTGAGTTCACCTTTTTTCAAAATCCTTTCCCATCACAAATTACTCTTTCACTCTAATAGCAATCTAGACCATTGATGGATAAGTTTTCTTCCTTAACAGTTTGAAATAACCCAGTCATTACAGGTCAGGAGCTTATGCTGAATATAATTATGTGCGTATAATAATACAACTGCTGGACTCAAACCCAACAAATAAATATACTTCATATAAAGAACAACAGTTCCTTACCTTCCTTCTGAGTTATGGACACCAAATTTGTTCCCCTCATATGTACTTAATTTTTGATTTTGGTGACAGACACTCATCCTGTTTAAACCCATTTTTGCCTCTGCTCAAGATTTATAGAACACAGAATTCATAGTAAATGACCACATTTCTACTGTCTCATTAGTGGCTTCAATAATATTTTTTGTGGTGTTTATAAGGAGTATGCAGAAGACATGGTACTTGTATTTGGATTCTAATTTGTGGACTGCTTGACAGTCCTTTTTTCCCATAATGTATTCATTGCAAGATATATTGGTTATGCTATAAAGTATTTTTTAATTGCTAGCTTTAGAAATATTTAAGTACCCAATTATTTTTATCTAAAAGACTATTACGGAAAAAAAGGAAAAGTTAAAAATGGATAGGGCCATGGCTATACAAGGATTATGAGTTGCACAGCAAGAGCACTGAGCCTTTGATGAAGTGTATAAATAATTAGTAACACACTTTAAGACATCTTTCTCTTGGTTCATAGTACCTGTGCTCATTTAATTTCAGCTGAAAATATGCCCATTCATTCACAGTGAAGGACAGATAAATTGGTGACCAAGTCAATGAGAAAACTGATTCACGTTGAAGCACCAAAGGCCAAATATTTCCTGCACATACACAGATCAGACACTCATTCGGAGATTAGGCACCAATGCAAATTTATTCTGCCCTAGCAAAAGATCATGGGGGACATGAAATACTTGGACTTGGCATAGACTGGACATGAAATAGATTTGGATATGACAATCTAGTGCCCATAAATATAGGCATGTGGTTACATGTAATAATTATTAATATATAGATCTGAATATGTGAATAATGTTTTGTAACACGAACAGGAGATTAATGAAAACAAGTAACACTCCATAAATGGACTCTCACATTTTTGCTTTTTTTTCAGAGTTACATGAATACCCAAGTATCCTTTTTTGCTTGTTTTCCACAATCATTGATGAGATTAATTTGGTCAGCACAAATGGATATGAGCTTCAAAATCAATTGGTGTCTTCACTGAACTTTACTAAACTGCATCTTGAAAACCTTCACAACAATATTTTCACATTTGAAAAAGTACTTTGGTACCTAAAGATGCAGGCAGGGCACTTAATGTAAGTTCAAAATGGATAAAGTTATTTAGATGTTCAAGTTCCATTAGATTCTCAAATTGCTTTGAAATTCTTATCTCAGTGTACATATACTTCTTACAAGGAGGAACAGAAAAATATCTCAGGAGATATGACCAGACAGCTGTTTACCCATCTCAAACGGGTAAATACTAAGGTCATTGGAGAACTGTTCCACATTAGTTATTGATTTGCAGAATTCCCCAGAACATTAAACAAATAACAAATAAATATGAAGCCAAGGAAGACTTCTTGCTAACTTTGCTCCCTGTTCTAGTGATTTACAGATCACTTCTGCAAAGCATGTGTCCCCCCCAGATTGTTTAGAAAACTAATACGAAATCAATTCCTCTTATCAGTGTATCCCCAGTTCGGACTCTCACCCACAGGGTTTACAATATGATATGATATGATATGATATGATATGATATGATATGATATGATATGATATGATGTACTGCTGTCAGCTCCATCTGTGATACTTGCCACTTAAATGAATTACTCCAGTTGGGATGAAGTGGCTCTGTTAAGAAAAAACTAAAAGATATCATAGAACTACTTCAATCTCAACAGCATTTTATTTGTTATCCTAACAATTTTTCTGCAAGAACACATATAATAAAAGGTACTGTACTGTGGATATCATTAAACAGGTCTACACTTTGGATATTCCTTATATTTCTGAGTTTATGCTATGCTCCTGTCTCTAAGGCAACTAGGTAACTATACAGCTTTCTGACTCTTTCTACACCACCTCTCTGAAATACAGCCTTTCCTGTCCACCTGCACAGCTATAATTCTCACTGGCTTGTCTTCCATCTTGATTACAAAAACATTCCCTTCTCTGGCCTTGGAAAAAAAGGTGAAATAGCAACCATACTTTCCTCATATTCAAAGAAGCCTTCAGCAGAAATGACTGTTCCTCAGAGGACAATGCTACATGCTTGTATTTCCTTGTACTCTTCTCTAAACATCTGCTACAGAGCTGTATAGACCTGACCTAACAGCATGTCTTAATGTTAAGTAGGTAAATAAATCTTTTTGCTTTCTTTCATACCTACTTTCTTATTTTTCTTGTACTTGATAATGTTCATATGAATGTCATTACGAGATCCTCTGTAATATTTTAGCATTTTTTTGGAAAAGGTGTAAGTACAGCAGAGCAAGGAGATAGAAGGAGCTGGAAATGTTAAGAGTTCTTGGTAAGAAGGCTCAGACAACATGTTTTTGAAGAAGATATGCATTAAATTGACTGTCAGTCAACTGTGTAGTAGAGTTGTTTGACAATTCTCACTTTTCCACTCCGAAGGGGGAAAAAAAAATGCCTGAAATAACTATAATTTCCCTTATAAATGTTTGTAGAGAGGAAAAGTCCTGTACCACGTTAGGGCAATTAGAATGGAGATACAGTGTTTTTCATAAGCTTCTGCTTCTGTGAGAGCAAGCAGGAGGTTTCTTTCCCTTTTTCCTTTTCCTTTTCCTTTTCCTTTTCCTTTTCCTTTTCCTTTTCCTTTTCCTTTTCCTTTCCCTTTTCCAATCAAAGACTGGTGAAAAAGACATAATGGAGGTTGAATAAAGAAATTTAGAAAGGAAATTAATTTCTAGGAAAGATATCCTCAAATCTAACAAGAATTATAAACCTAGAAATTTTCTGATCATAAATGCAGAAAATACTATTTATCTATTCCATTATTTATGTTTCAGATTTCAGAATTTTTTTATTACACATTAAAAACAGATTAAAACTACAGTGAGTTTTCCTTATTTGATTTTCCCTCCATTTTATTAGTATTTTTATTTCATCCTGGGGAAAAAAAATAGAAGAAACTGGGGAAAAAAATATGGCAAAAACTTTCGAGACCCTCAAGCCATGTATAATGGTTACTTTAATTTCTAAAGATAATACTAATGAATGCTCATCATTTTAATTTTGAGGTGAAAGAACATATATAATTTTAAAAGATCATTTTGATTAAGGCTGTCAACTGTCTTCAGTTTGGTTTGCTTTTACAAATAAGGAAGCCTTGACATATTCAGTGGTTGAATGGCTGAAGCTATAGGACCAACGGGAGAGTCTGAGGGCAACATAATCAACAAAAGACAGGGAATCAGGAAGGTTCCGGCAGTGGAGTTGTGGTGGAGGAAGAGGATTAAGAAAGAGGCTGATGGGTACTACAGTCCTTTAAAAGTCACAAAGTCTGAGATATCTGGGGAGAGAAGAGCCGACAGAGTGTCTTTATGTTAAATGTAAGACTCGTTGAATGTGAAGAAAGTTGACTGTAAGTTTGAAAAAAAGACATAGTGCCCAGTAGAGAGGTATTAGAATTACAGGAAAACACCATCAACTTACCAAGAATAATCAAATACTATAAGAAAAATCATAGTCACAGCATATGCTTTAAGAGTTTATGAGTTTATAACCATCTCAGCAGTTCTTGGTCAGAGAAAGCTGAAGAGTCCAGCAGGACTCTCAATCTTTAGAGGAAGCAGGACTTGAAATTAAATGTAGAGTGTGGAGGTTTGCTTCTCAGCATGGTGATTCAAATGGAGCTTCTGGCTGTACAATAGTAGGTTAAAGTGGAGCTGGCTTGCAGCTCCTCCAGAATGTCACTCTGAGAAACACATATCAAATGCCAACATCTAATTTAAAATCATATTCCTATTCCTTCTTGACCCAAGAAAAATTTCTGTTCTGAATTGTTCATTTAAAGCTGTTTTTAACAGTGAGCTTTGGGAGATGCTTTCATCAAACAATAGATTTTGTGCTTAACTAAAATAAGAATATATTTTTACACATTCACCTAAAGATAACCCTTAATGTATTCTAGTGCCCTGAACACATTGTTAAGTTGAACTCACAGAAGATTTGAATTTTAACAGGAATAATGCTATGTATCCTGATTATTCATGAACCAATAAGGTCAGACACAGCTTTACCATATGTAGAGTTTAGAAAAACCTCAAGTATGTAAGTCCATTGGGATTCGATAGATCCCAAGGGTACCAGATAAGGGCACTGCTGTTAAACAACTACAGTGTCTCTTTAAATTTCTTATATTTTTCTAAATTATTGTTTTGGGGAATTTAACACTGTAGGACAAGCAAAGTGCATTTTCCTTGCTGTTACCAACAAGCCATTTATTGCTTGTATAGCCCCAGAAATAACTAAAGGATTTGGGTTAAAATAATTTAGGTACTTTACATTGTATACTCATGCAGGGTTGTTTTTTTTTGTTTTGGTTTGGTTTGGTTGTTTGTTTTGCTGCTTTTTTTTCCCTCCAATGTATTTGAAGGGAAAAATTAAAAAGATAGCCCAATAAAAACCATCAAGATGAGTTCTACCAGTTATGCACACTAAAACTATTTGCTACTCCTGGCAAATTAAAAAAAGATAACTCCTGAAAAGCAAGTTGTGGAAAAATTCCTGTTAAAACTTGCCCTCAAACCATGATGATTGCATGGATCGTACATGACAAGGGAAGATCTTTTTCTTCAGTATAATTTGTTGTATTTTACCTTTGTAGTAAGGAATCTGCTCATTTATACTTCAAGTGAAAGCTGTGTTAGCCCTATGTAAGAAAAAAGTACATTTCAGTTTGGAATTTAATTTTAGCACTTTTAGCTGCTTTTTTTTTTTTTTTTTCCTTCGGAAATATACTTTTATGGCATAAGATAATATATTAAGTGGCATAAAATTCTCCCTTGGTTTATATTTAAAATATTTACAATACTTCATAAATATGTCAGCTACTTTATAAGTATTTAGTATTGGATGGATTGATTAGCTAGCTAGTTGGATATGCAATTAAGATCTCAAGGTCCCTTTTTAAGCTTGAGTATAACAGCCAATGAGAAGCGTTATGGATGCTTTGGGATGAGCAAAGCTTTTAAACGTTACCCTTCAACCCACACAGCAGTCTCCCTTTCTTCACAAAACTATGTTCTTGTCCATAATTTTAAGGGCCTTTGTAAACTGTGTAAGCAGCAGGACCTTTGGTTCAGCAGCAGTGATTTTTCCAGTTAAATGTGTAATTCACAAAACGGAAGGACAGACACCTTGGAGACATCATTATTCTTCACCTATCTGTCAGAAACTACAGAGGATCTGGCTGGTTCAGTTTCAGTCCTTTTATCTTCAGTCTGATTTCTACAATTTTTTCAAACAGATCCACAATGTATTCATCACACCATGAGCAAGAATTTCAGCCCTGGCATCACCAGTTATATAAGTTCTGAGTTGAGTAAACTAATTTCCCCTGATTTCAGTCATGTGAAGCAGTGGGTGGAAAGGTCACTCTCATTAGTGGGGAGAGATGCTGCTGCCCTGGTGGCCAACTGGCTTTGCACCCTTTTAGTTATTGATCTGGGAACATACAGAAGTAGGCAATGGCTGCAGGGCAAAGCTCAGCTCTCTCTTCTTGAGGCTCTCCTAGGAAAGCTACCAAAGGTTTCCTTCTACACCCTGGATCTCTGCTATGAGTAATTAAGGTTAGGCAGGTGAAATAACTGAAAGCAAAACATTTGGGTTATTAATTCCTCCTGGAAAAAAAGCATTCAGGACAACAAATTCAGGGAAAATTTTCCTGGCATAGCAGAACACTGTCGGGTCAAAGTGACTCAACGTTTAGTTTTCAGAAAGCAAAATCTTTTTGCAACCAAAGCCAATGAAAATGTTTGATACCCTCCATTTTCTTGTGTAGTCCCTGTTTCTGACCTTTAGTGGCTGATTCAGAGCCAATGTGGGACTGGGACCATAATCCCAATGAAACTGCAGAGGTAGTCACCATTATTTCTGGAGGGGTCATCCTAGTCCCTGGGATTTTGCCAGTGAAAATGATTGAGGTAAATAAAAAAGTGAAATTGGGGAACAACTTGGCATCCAAAGAAAAATCAGTTCATGACAGAAGTGAACTGTAAAGCATTAGCAATTGTGAAAACAGAGGTGCACACTAATGGTGTAGGGTTTTTTTTTAAAGCAGCATAAATATGCATTTCAGAAATGCACCTGGGTTCTTAGGCTATCTAAAACACATGAACACTATAGAGTGTGAGAGAGAAAAAGAGAGAGAGGGAGAGGTAAAGCGGGTGATACTGCTTTTTGGGCAACATATAGGTAATTTTTGTGTTAGTTTTCTCAGATCACCTGGTCAGCCTGAATACTACATCCTAGTAGAGACACTCAGATTCAACTGCTTTCTCCTGCTAGGTTGAAGAAAGATGACTGATGCTCCTCCAAGGGAAGGAAAGGAAAAAAACAACCAGTTGGCTGGGAAACTCTATCTTTCCTGTGTAAGTCTGCTCACAGCCTGCCTATTCCCAACTCCTGTTGACTCTCAGAGTTCACAGTACAATGCAGAAAGGAGACCCTGACAGGAGAAACAGTGAAGTTACCCTCCCAGGTAGCACATGGGTCTACGTGCAGCAAGCGGCCACAGGCAGCCATCCTCTTGCCTCAGAGATTTCCATGCCTGATCTGGGGCAGGCACTCTGGCTTTAAGGCTGTCTTGGAAACAAATGTTCTGGTCTCAGTCCAGACTCTCAGATTAGGCTCCTGCCTGACAAAACACAGTGTCAAATGATCTGTTGCACATTATACACTCTGCTGGCAAGAACCATTTGAAATTGATATAAAATAATATGGCAAATGCCCCAACCTTCAAAATGTTCTTCTGGATTCCATTCCCTTCTAATTTGGATAAAAGGAATGTCAGCAGGAAGCCAGGTACACGCGCAAGAAGTAGAAGCAACAGCAATGTGGGTATTAACCTATGACTCCTTGCTCCCACGGGATGCCAGGCCATACTCACCATGTTATCAGGTCAAATCAGTTTATTCCACTTCCTTTGCTGATGGACAAATAAGTGTTTGCTAGTTATCTTGAGATGTACACAGGATCAAACTGAAAGCCAAACAGAAGGAAGCCATTGAAAACAAAGTCTTCAAAACACTTTGGTTAGTCTCTTGAAAAAATTACTCGCATTTTTTCTTATATGAGTACTTTTAATACTTCCTATTTTTGAAGAATTCTTTAGTATTTCTTTATCTTTTTTTCTCTGTCACTTATTCCTTCTTTTTCTAATCTTTTACTTTCCACATGGTTTATAATTGCAATAGGACAGTTTGTGGTGGCATAGCTCCAAATGGATAAGCCAAATTTTTTCTTAAATTTTTCTTTTCATTTATTAGTGACCCAAACAGTGACTTGCACAGGAGCTTTCCATAATAGGTGCCTTGAGCTCATTAGCACCTTATTCTGCTGTCATATGGTGGTGAGGTTGCATGTTATAAAGCAGAATTTCCATTTCTTCATTTCTGGTCTGGGTTTAACAAGAATGTAATTTTTTCTACAGGGAAACTTTAGTTTGTTCCACTGAGAACTGCCAATTGCTTTTTAAAGTATTTCTTAAAGGGGCTATTCTTTTTAAAGAGAAACCAATGTCGGAGTTCTGTGAATGAAAGAATGAGCTCTCCAAAATGATTGATGGTGCTGTCTTACTTCTCTTGATTGATTAGTGCTTTGGTTCTGAAACTTTGGCCCACAGACCATCTGTGTCCTGCAGAGGGCTTGCTACTAGAGTCTTCTGAGAGGAGACAGATCCCATGACGATGGCTTCTCTGCTTGATTCCTGCTGTTAAATCATCTTAAAAGCAGTTAAAAATTCATGAAACATTTTACTAATCGGACTTCTTCTAGGAACGCAATTCTAAGTGGGAAGATTATTTTTGCTTCTGAAGTTGTTCCCCTTTTAAATATACGTAAATAATAATTAATAACTTATTTATAAAGCCCCACTGGCATGACTGAGGTGCTTGGGGTACTATACAACATCATCAAAACAGAATCAAAACAAAATGAACAAAAGTTCACCCTCATTAGAATCGAGCCAAACACAAGAAATATTGCAGACAAGATAACACGATCGGCTTCTCTAATCATGCAGTCTCGACGTTTGTATTTTTAAAATGATGCTGGGGTTTGAAATACATCAGCATAAACCTCTAATAATATACAAATAAAGGTGAAGTCCCTTTGTTCTTCCATAAACTTATTTCATTTCACATATCCTCCTACATTTTCTTAGCTCACCTCTTTCAGACATTAAGCATAAACCACCAAGCCCCTGAGGTATTCTGCACTGCCAAGGCTCTGCATGGTGCCCCGTACAGCCTCCCACAAATAAATAGGCAGAAAAACAGATGTTCCAGGAGCTATGCAGTAAATGTTTTGACTCTGACCCACTATATACTGAGGCAAGTTATAAAGCAAGGAATATGGGCCTTCCCTACCCTTTTCCAAATGAGGGCTGTGCAGCAAATTCCGCTACTTGCCAGCTCTTTGGGCAGAAGAAAATCATATTGGTATAAAGATCCCTTTTACAGATAGCTGCAACCATATGAATTTCAATACCATCTGTCCCAAACCTAGGTTAAAAGGCCTACAAATTAACACATAACCACGTATATATTTAATCACTGGAATGCACTTGCAGGAGCCATTTTTAAAGTTCCATGTGATTCAGACTGCAGGTAAACATCAGTTACTTTTTTTTTCTGCAGTATCACCAAGTACCAGTTCCACAATACAGGCTTTTAAATACGTAAGCTGGCTGTACAAAACAAGCGAATTTGCAGTCCCTCCCCATCAGGCACCAGCCAAACTGTCACTCTTTACAAATAGGTTAAATAGGTTATGGGAGATAAATACAGGAGGAAAAAATAATGGAAAATATATAGCGAAAGTTAGGCTGTCATTAGCAGCAGCTGCTTCTGATAAGGCTCAGCTCTTAAACTACTGAAACAGGGAAAACAGATTAAAGCTGTTGCTTTGATGCCTTAATACAGTATCTATTTAATTTGAGATTACATAGTTCATGAGGCATAAATCCCCAAATATTTTTGTAAAATCCTTTAACGGCCTTCAGAAATACCACAGTGTAATTTGTAGAATTCACTCTCATGAGTCTGGTTTTAGAAATACACCAATGCATAGACGATTTGAGAGAGCAAAGAGCTGAGCCTGATTCTGGATTTGTATCTCAAGGCGCAACATTTGCTCCAAGCAATAGGTTTCAAGGAAGCTCAGCTGGAACCAAGGACAAGTATTAATGGTGGAAGTTCAAAGGCATGGGTGGGAGCAGCAAGGATGGATAGGCACATGCTCCACTAACGTGCAGTGAGACTGATGAGGGGATGTGCACTCCTGTCCTTCTGTACATTGAAAACATCTATCCCAATGTATCATCTGACTAATTAAACAGTGCTTCACTCAGAGGAGTCCACATCAGATTGAGATTGAATATAGAGGCCAGATCAGTGTCCATTAAAATCCCTTCACAAGGCGCTGCAGAAGAATTTTGGCTTGTACACTGTTACAATGCAGATACCACATCCACCTCCAGCTACGTAAATGCCAGGAGACACAGACCCAATGCAGGAGAGCACTGTTTTCCTGATCCACCTTCCCGAATTTCATTTTTTGTTTCCAAGAGAAGTGATGCTGAGCCTCTCACAGCATTCATCCTTTTGAAAAAAATTAAAAGCCTTGTAAACCCACCTCTTTCACTACGCTTTGTGGCTGGCGTTGCTGAGTGTAGTCTGACTTCTGATGCCTGGGAATGCTGCAGGTCTGGCCTATATCTGAGAACACTTAGATGTATGGGAGGAAAATAGGCAGAATTCTCTGGAATTGCCTATTATTTTTTATAACTGCTTCCCCACCCAAAGCAGTAAAAGAAAATGCAATATCAGCAGAATTCACATGTTAGTAGGTAAAAAACCACCAGGTAGGAAAAGTTAGTCAACAACAGCATAAAACTTATGGTCAAATCTTTCTTTCTCCTAAAATCTGTTTTTGACACCCTTTATTGCATATAATTTTCTCCAGGGGAAAAAAAAAAAAGGCAAAAAAGCAAAAAAGCAGCTGTTTACTTTGTTGTATTTCATTACAATACCAACATGACATGAAACATTACAAGTTCAATTGCTAATCACCCTTTCCCCCCC